>CM021100.1:415524113-415570891 GCA_007115665.2 Sequoiadendron giganteum | reverse complement strand
AAAAATGAGATGGAAGAAGTGAAAAATGAGGGAAAAAACCCTTATTTATATAATTTATACCCTAATTTTCCCACAATAACACCATACAGGCTAACCTTAGGATTTTAGAGACAAAATCCCAAAAGAAATTTGAATTAATTTTGATTTTTGTGTAGACTAGGTCACCCAAGTTGGTGACCTAGTCCACATAGGAAATTTTGATTGGTTTTCGGGGATTAAAAAGTGATTATTTATGGTTGTTAGGATTGTCTCACAAAACACACTAAAATAAGGTATGTATGTGCATTAAGGGGTCATTATAGCATAAGAAAGGGTGGATTTAGTGATGACAAGCCTAGGAAAGTGTGAAAATGTATAGCAAGACCTTACAACACTTTGGCATAAGGCTTAAAAAGGGGTGAAAAGAGGCTTGAAAAGTTCCAAAATCCATAGGAAAAGGTCCAAATGAGTGAAAAGTGTCAGACTGCACTTTTTGGTGACACACAAACTAATGATTAATAAAAAACTTAAGGAATTCATTAAAATTGCAAGAAAACAACTACTTGAACAAATACATAGAAGCATCACCAAATGGTTCAAAAATCATCATTAGTATAAGTCCAAAAATTTGATATTCCTGTGTAAGTTATTTAGGTTTATTCTCTTACAATTAATCAAAATTGGAAAAAAGAGTAGCAAGTCGGGGGATTTGATCATAGGAAAACTTCACAATTAAAAGTGTTTTGTACTATTTCAAACAACATTTCATTACTTTCAATCCCACCATTTTACCCATTTTATTAATACCCTATACAATAAGAATCAAACTGTGTTCATTTTACTAGTTTCGATCTATTCAATCCACCTTTGTAACATATACATAATGTAAAGATCACTAGTGAATGGTTGAAACATAGTAGAGCTGATTGAAGGAAAGCCTCTCAAATATTAAGGAATGATTCAAGTATTGCATTGAACATGGAGTTAACTTAAAAATGTTGCAACTCCCATCTGAAATCTTGAAAGGTTGCAATACTGTCAAAATTCAAAATGGTACAAGGAGAGAGAAAAATCGATACCTTATCTTTGGCCAATGGAATAAAAGGATCAAGAATGGCAAGATGATTTGTATCCACCACCATAACTATAAAATTTGATTTTCTAAAGTATAATGTATTGGTTGTTGCAACACCCCAAACTCATTCAATATTAGGAAAAAAGAAAGCAGATATTGATCCATTTCCATATTGGATTTCATAGGATTCTCCTTAACAAACAAAAACTGATAAATATTAATTGTTTAGCAACTTCCTTAATATTCCCATGTAACCAAACTAAACTAAGTGAGGTTGAGGGTTTGGATTAGAGTACCATCTTCTTGGTATGTGCTTGAATTTGATCATGACTTTTATCTTGAATGAAAATAGCAAGCTAGCTACACTGTAAAAACATTTTTAATCATTATTAGAAAAATAACCACAAAATCCTCTTTAATTAAATTAATTCTTCTAGATATTTAAAGACAATATATTTTAGTTAATTTCTAAGAGAGCTAATTTCACTATCCAAACAACCATCAATCTATTTGCTATATATAATTTCCCAAAATTCAGAATTTGAATGTAATGAAACTAACCATAATTACCAAAAATTTGACACCAAAATGTAGTATAAAATGAATTGTTTGATAGAAAATGTGTTTTGATAAACCAAATATAACCTTGATATATTGATTTAAATAACAAGGACAATCAAACTAGAGACAACAAGATAACATTCATTAATTCAGTTCAACAAAAAATTGTAACCAAAATTCGGCCACAAAAATTATAGCTTCATTTTATTGATCTTCAAAAATATTTTACATTACATTTCAAAGTTTTGTCTTGATTGACATGTCAAAAAGTGTCTTTTTAGTTACCCACTTTTAACATAAATCAAGAAGTCTTAATTATCATTCTTTACATAGGATTACATAAAACTAATGAAAGATGAGAAGTGAAGAGTATGTACTAGATGCTGAAGTGAGAAGATATGAAAGTCCATTACTTATCATAAGGTACCCATGATCATTCAGATCTGGCAAGGTCCTCTCTCCATGATAGTATCTGCAAGGCTTGGTACTTCACTGCAAGGCCTATTTTTTCAGGGGAGTTATATATGTCTACTCCCATTGGTACACCATGTAATCATGAGGCCATTTGTACTCTTGGATTTTTTTTGTGCTAGACAGGTGAATCTTCCATCTACTGTCTAATAACCCTTTTCTATTCATGATGAATTTTGCGTACCCAACATCCTATGCAATTATTCCATCCAATTTTAAATTGAGGTGGTGAATATTTATGTCACCATCCTTCTCTAAATTAGTGAGGAAATTGGGAACAATTTTTCTAAACTCATCTATCCAATCCTTGGATCCTTTCAGTTGATCATCATCCCTTAGTATCTTAGGCACAAACCACAACTTTAGTGTGTGAAATGAATCCATTCTTTTCTTGATCTTTTGGTCTTCTGTAGAAATGTATTGAAACTCATTTGTGGTCATTCAAATGATTTTTTTAGTAGAAGTAAAATTTGTGGGGGCTTCAATGCTCCTTTGTAAAATTTCACACAAGGTTGTTAAGGTGTGATGCAGAGGTTGCCATTTCTTGAATAAGGGGTCCAAAATAGGTACATGGGCCTTTATCTGATCAACTGCTTGTGACAAGGAGACATAACATTCATACACATTTTCCAAATTTTCCACAATTATTTTAACCTTATGCTCCAAGATCTATTCCAATACCATGAGGGTTTCTCTCTTTTCTCTTTCCTTTGTTTCTTCATTAGTCTTTTTCAAATTCATGTTTTCTTGTTTTAGCACATTAACTTGTTCAACAGTGCTTGCACCTATATTAGTATGGATGGCAGGGGATTGGTATACTATTAATTCCTGTGCTTTGGGAAGGACCTTCTCCCTTCAAATTCTCTTTCAATTTCACATATCTTATGAATAGCCTATTCACTTCATCATTTAGATAAGTATTTTCTTTCTTATATTTTTCCAATCTAAGCTCCATAACTTTATCTGCATCCCTATTAAAAATTATTGAGTGCATTTTCATAGTAGCTACCTCCAATGCTGATGTGTATTGAAGTGTATTTACCATGGAATTTCCTCTCATTTATTTTACAACATCAAGTAATCTTGGTTTTTCTATTCTTTTTTGCTTTTCCCAAAAGGTTAGTGTTTCAAATCTTCGATGTAACATTTGCCACTCATTCCCTCATCTGAATTAAATTAAAAATCCAACATGGGATCTTCTTGTCTTCTTACTTGATCTAGTAAGAATATAATTTTTAATTCCATCCCAAGAATAATTAGTATATTTCTTTCTAAGACCAATTTTCTTGCTTCTTGGGGGCTAACAGTAATTTCATTAATCATAAGTTCTTCAAGAGTTTAGGCAATAGTCCAGTCATGTTGTGAATCCTCAATTACCATCTTATTAATTTGGAGTCTCTCCTCAAATTATTTCATTTTCATCTTAAACCAAAAATCCTTAAACTCGGGAGTTTGAATAAATTCATCATCTTCAATAAATCTAAGGGCAACAATCACCCTTTCATCATCATGTAATTCTCAATCATTATGCCCATATACATCCACTCTTTCTTCTAGTTTGTGAGCATCAATTAAAATTTTAGGTGGTGGTTGATCAACTTCATCATCTTTAAAATTCCAAAGTACATCGACTACCTCTTCAGTATCCCCCACTCCTTCACTTATTTCATATGCCACTAAGGGGGCCACTCCATGTGTCTTTTTACTTTTAGGACTTGGTTGCTCAAGGGATGCTTCTGATTGTATTATGGTAGTGTATGGTAGGGGCTCTATGATTGCAATACCACTTGGTTTGATAGGAAGCTTGGAGGGTTTTGAAGATGAGCCCTCATGTTTCTGTTTTGGTTCAACATATAATCTTTCAAAGTTGTCAATTATTATGTTCATCCTTTTGATAGGATCCTTTTCTTCAACATAGAATCCATGGAATTCAATGTCCCTTTTCTTCTTCTCCTCCTCTTGAGACTCTCTATGATCTCCCACTTCCTCTTCCTCTGAAAAAATTCATTAGGTGTACAAAAATTTCTTATTACATCTTCTTCGTAATCTATGACATGGGTAATCCCAACTTTAGTGAGAAGTGTCTACTTTATAAAATTAATATGCCCTTTAGGGTCAAAGACCCTTTCTCCTCATAACTTCAATGAATACCGCATCTTCAAATTGTTTTGCATTTATGGATAACTCCTCACATTCAATTAGCTTAGGGAGGAATGTCCCCTTTTTCTATCTTTTCATAACATACTACTCCATCCATAAAATTTTCCACATAAATTTTAAAAATTCAATTCAAATAGAAATTTTTTTAGGTAAAGCATATGGGGCATGAGGACACCCATAGAACCTTATTATTTTTTGATTTTTTAAGAAGAACCAGTCATCAAAATTGTGAGTGTGTCCATGCTATGGATTCAATGCTAAAGGTCTTAATACTTGAATTATTTTATTAGGAAATCTTGGTGAAATATGACCAAGAGAAGCCATGAAATTTACTATGAAATCATCATGAAATATTACATAATCACTATTTTTATGTCTACTATCTTAGATGTACCACCAGTTTTGTACAAACAACGTATTCCATTCATCATCAATCATTCCCAAACACATTATTTTAGTCCATCTATTTATGTTTTGGTACAATATTAAATGGCATAGAAGAGATTATTTCTTGAAAGTCATGGGAGCTAAGTTCTCTCTTACTTTCAAAAATCCCTCATGTAGCCCTTTCTCAATTTCAGTAGCAAAGTCATACTCAATGTTGACTTCATGATTTTGTATCTTCATTTCCATCATAATGAGATAGGTTGGCATCCTTTCTTTAGCATCTATTCTGAGCACTTGGCACAAAGAAAAATAAGTTCTTTTGAAATATACTTGGAAGTATTCTATGGAAAATGGTTCATTTTGGAAGGGGGGGATAGGTATCCTCCTATTGTTTACACCCTTTTTCATGTGTAAAGGAAGTTCACAACTCATGTAGGTTTTTCTCAATCTCCTATAATCCCCCTCACTTCTTTCCAACTCGATCTTAGTGATAGATTTCTTGTTTAACATAAAACGCTCTATAATTGCTTCTTTAGTCAACACCACTAATGGTGAGCCATATGGCATTCTTATAGTCCTAGTAGCCTGGTGATAATATGGTGCCAATACTTTAATAAAATCAACATCTACAAAGACATTTGGGACTATCAATTTGGCCAAATCTAAGGTTCAAGGATTCAAAACTAGAATCTTCTCATCCCTTTTTTCATAGAAGTAACAAAATAGATCCCACCTTGAGATAGGGATAATTGGGTCTCTACATCCATGGTTTGTATCTTTAAACACCTTTTTGAATCCTTTGTCTACAAAATTATGTAACACATCTAAAATGGATTGTTGTAGGGACCTCTTCTTTATTTAGAAACTATGGACTCTTCCTTTTTACTCACAAGTTGACTTATTTTGGGTGGCATGATAAGGAATTTACTCCTAATTTATTTATTTAAGTGTCTACTTGAATAAAATTCAGTTCTTCTACACTTGCTACAAAGGGTTTATGTGAACTTACCTTGAAAAATAATAGCTGCAAAGTTTTCCTGCTTGAACTCCCTTGCCTCTGGTACACTGATATTTGTGAATGATTTCCAAAATATGATCGAGTCCCAAGTAATATTTTCTACTGAGCTTGGTCACCTCACTATTAATGTCAAATCATGCAAAATATTTCAGAATATGCCCATATTTCAAGTTTGAATACATTTTGTTGATCTTGGGAAATTGAATGGTGTAATCATTTAATTCTTTGATAGCTTGTACTGCAATACAACTCTATCATTTCAAGGCCACTTCAGGGTAGCATTAGTAGTAATTCCACCCCACACACACCCCTTTGGACTCTTGCAAGATGGTGGGTCAATTCTAGTAGTTGAGTAATTGTTTACCACCATATTGTTCTATCATATCAAGACCGTTGTGGTGTAGTAGTAGCGGTACCACCACTTTGTGCACACACCTGTGGATTCCCATAGGACAATGAGTTAATTTTAATGATTGAGTGATTGTTCACTGCCATACTACAGTGTCACTGTTTACCCCTTTGCAGGGCTATTGTTTACTTTAGTTGTTAAACATGTTCTCAACGCCACCCCATGGTATTCATATTTGGTTGTAGTGGTATTTCGATAAGCATTTTAAATTGACCTATATGTCCTACCATCCCCTGCATGCCTCTATTGACTATTTCAGTAGTGGGGAATTTGATTTTATAATGAATACAATATTGTAGATATCATTTTATTGAAAAGATTGAATGTTTTTCTAATTTTGAAATCTCTCAATTTTAGTTTTCAGTGTCAGACAAACCTAAGAGATCATTTATTTTTTTAATGGGGAGGCTTAGTTCACCTAATATTAATATATCTATATGTATTATTAAATCATATATGTTCATTATATGTTTGCATCTAGAAAACATAAAAGACATACAATAAATTATATTCTAACTAAACAAAACTAATTTACAATTTTCAACCAAAGTAAGAAAAATATGAAGAATGATTGAACCTAACTTTAAATGAACTTCAAATCAGCAATGAACATATCAAGTTTTGTATACAATGTACCAGTAGAATAATGATAATTACATTCAGAAATGTATCAATAAAACAACAATGAATAATCATAAAGGTCTATAATCATATCTTTATTACATTCAATAATAAATTATACCATACATAGAACCAAAGTTTAGGTAACAAGATAACCTCTTAAGGTGGAAACACATAATCATAATCATCTGCATTACCAACAAGATCAGAATCCTAGTTATTCATGTTTGCATCTGCTTGATTTTCTTCCTCATCCTCATCTATGACATGCAATGCATTCTCTCTCCCAATCTCTTCATTGGTAATCAAAATGTCTTCTTCAAACACTCCATCATCATCTTCATCCACTTCAATTTTTTTTTGTAAATTAACATATTGCCCATCAAGCATTATATCAACAACTTTCATGAATTTTTGTTTTGAACGATAATCTATTTGAATGAAATATGACCATCCTAGGATTCTTACATCATCCATTAGAAATGATTGGTTAATTTGAAGAGGGGAAACATATGTCTCAACCGTCTTTTATAAAAATTATCTTGTATTTGCATGTACAAATCCATACTCATCAAATTGTACTATATATGGTTGGATCCACTTACAATTTAATAATATAGGACTATTTTCACCTTAGTCTACTAGAATAATTTGTTGGATGAATCCAAAAAAAAAATTATTCTCAATTTCATGAAGAAATTCAACACTAACAACACAATCACAATTTACATTTCCTTTGTCTTTTTCTTCCACTCTTAAATGACTACTATAGGCCCACATTCCACTAAAATTCATAGCTCACTTTCCTCTGTTGTTATATCTTGAACTTCTTCTTTTGCATCATTGACTACATTAACAATCCATTCTTCAAATTTTGGAAAATAAACACATCCAATTAAATCAACATGACATCTATGCCTTTGAGATCAATGTTTCATCCAAGCTTGATTGTCTTCTTCATATTTTCTACATAGAATATTAACATACAAATGGTAAGATTGATAATATAAATGTGTAAATAAAATTGAGTAAATAAATTATTGTGTAGTTTTTTATACCTATGCCACTTATCGAAAGAAGATGTGTTTTGAAGAATTTAGGCATGTATCAAAATTCTTTCTTGATGTGATATATTGAAGCAACATCCATTTTCTTATAATACTTCACCTACAACTATCTCTTCTTTGTCATTGTCCCATACACACCATTTGAAAATTTTAAAATCCTTCATATATTTTATGCAAAATCCCATGCCCTCTTGCATTGAGTATCCCTCAAGAATTATACCTTTCGGTTTTACCCTAGTACGGATAATTTTTTCAGAACCTTCATATATAGTTCTATAGGATACATCCATCTTGTTCTTACCGGGCCACACTGCTTTAGTTCATATTCTATATGTATCAAAAGATGCATAGAAATGTTAAAGATTATTGGTGAAAATTCTCGTTCCAATAGAAAAAGGTCTTCAACAACCTCCTCCCTCAAACTATAAAAGTTTGAAGGATCTAATACATGTAAACTCATTCTCTTTAATATTAGGCCCAACCTTATAACTGCCAATCTTGGCCCCTGTGTCAAACTTACTATATTTACCATAATAGGTAAAATATTCAACATTATGACATGATAGTCATGGGTTGTGAGGCCTCTTAAGCCATTAATGTTATTGTGTCTTATGATACTATTACTTACACATCCAGTGGGAAAGTGAGTATGCAACATCAACTGTAAGAATTATGCATGTTGTTCCTTTGTCAAAACATAAGGAACACTAGGTTTTCTATATTTTTCATCATATTTTTCAGCTCAGAGATTTTGACTAATATTTAGTTGTTGAAATTATTTACATGATGAAATAGTATCAAAATCACCAAAATGAGTTTCTATAATAAGATAGGCTGTAGTTTTCTCAGTATGCATAAAGTCAATAGTATGCCTAATGGATATATCCTTAAAGTATGGAAATTTATAGAATATGCACAACCTTTTTATACCACTTTCATTACATGGATCATATCTACTACCAACAATCCCATCATTTTCAATAAATAACATTCTTTTTGGTCCATTCTCAACAATTTAATCACTTGTTATTACCAATGATGCTTCACAATTCTCTTCTTGACCATTGAACCATTGTTTTTTTTATGATATGGATAATCCATTTTAAGGTAAGCACGATGTCCACAATAAATATAATTACACAAAATTCTTAAGTACCTCAAAAAATCCTTAAAGTTGCAAGAATGACATCTATGGTATCCATGAACACTGAGACTAGACAATGTGCCATATGCAGGAAGATCATGAATCATAAACAATAAGGAATCTCTTAAAGTGAATTTTATTGAATGACCATCCCTTAAAATTGAATTAACTCAATTCCTTTCCATAATTCCATTAGCTCATCATATAATGGCTCTAGATAAGCATCAATTGTATATGAAGTCACACTTTTATTTCCTGGTATAATGAATGATAGCAATAATAAAAATTGTTTAGTTACTAACCATGGAGGCAAGTTATAATTTATTAAAAAAATTGGCCAAGTTGACCATTTAGTGCTTTGATATGAGAATGGGTTCACCCCATCTAGAGCCAAACCTAACCTTATATTATGAGGATCTTGAGAAAAATCAGGCCATCTATTATAAAATTCCATCCACATCTTAGAACTAGGAACATGTCATTGTTTTCGATCACAAAAAGGACTTCAACAACCTCCTCCCTCAAACTATCAAAGTTTGAAGGATATAATACATGTAAACACATTATCTTTAATATTAGGCCCAACCTTATAACTACAAATCTTGGCCCCTTTGTCAAAATTAATATATTTACCACAATAGGTAAAATATTCCCCATTATTAGTCATGGCTCTTGAGGCTTCTTAAGACATTAATGTTAGTTTGGCTTCTAATACTACTCTTACATATCCAATGGGAAATCAAGTCTAATACATCAAATGTAAGAATTATGTGTGTTGTTCCTTTGTCCAAACATAAGGAGTAGTAGATTTTTTATATTTTTTATCATCATATTTTTCAACCCAAATATTTTGATGGATCTTTAGTTTTTGAAAGTATTCACGTGATGAAATAGTATCAAAACAACCAAAAGGAGTTTCTATAATAACATAGGCTATCTTTTTCTCAATATGCATAAAGTCAACAATATTCCTAATGACTATATTCTTAGAGTATGGAAACTTATAGAATATGCACAACATTTTTACACCACTTTCATTACCTGGATCATATCTACTACCAACAATCCCATCATTTTCAAAAAATGACATTTTTCTTGTCCATTCTCAATAATTTAATCATGTGTTTTTAGAAATGGTGCTATATGATTCTCTTCTTGACCATTGAACTGTGTTTTTTGTTGATGATATGGATGATCCATTTTAAGGTAAGCACGACATCCACAATAAATATACATACAAAAAATTATTAAGTGCCTCACAAAATCCTTAAAGTTTCAATAAGGATATCCATGGTATCCATGAACATTCAGACCAGGAAATGTGTCATATGCAAGAAGATCATGAATCATAAACAATAAAGAAGCTCTTAAAATTAATTTGATTGAATGTCTATCCCTTAAAGATTTAATTAATTGAATTCCTTTCCACAATTCCATTAGCTCATCATATAATGGCTCTAGATAAGCATTAATTGTATTTGAAGTCACACTTTTATTTCCTGGTATAATCAATGATAGCAATAAGAAAATGGTTTAGTTGCTAACCATGGAGGCAAATTATAATTTATTAAAAACACTGACCAAGTTGACCATTTAGTAATTTTGATTTGAGAATGGGTTCACCCCATATAGAGCCAAACCCAATATTATATTACGAGGATCTTGAGAAAAAATAGGCCATCTATTATCAAATTCCATCCACGTCTTAGAATCAGGGACATGTTTTTTTCCATTAGTGCTCTTATCTTGGGCATGACATTGCATAAGTTTAGAAATGTCTCTACACCTATACATTTAGAGTAATCATGGGATTACCAAAAAGTGGTGAAGAACCTTTCTACGAACCATAGCTGATTGAACAAACCTTCTCTATACCTTGCTTCATGAAATTTTAGACATTCACTCTCACTTGCAAGATTCTTGCTAAATAATACACAACCATTCACAAATGTGTGGATGTTATCATACCCTAAGCCTAGTTTAGTGATTTCCTTTCTACATTGACTTCATTTTGTTGGCAATGTGAAGTTAGGTGGTAACAAAAAACTTAATAATACCAATAATTGATCTACACTCTGATTTTTCCAACCAAACATCACTAGCAAGTTAAGAATTTAAAGGATTGTTTTCAAACAACTCAGCTTGCAATTAGAATACATAGGATTTGAAGCATCCTCCATCGACTTGGCTTGATCATCATTTAAACCCTCATTGTACATTCTATCAACTTCAAACCCTTAATCTAACATTGTTTCCTCTTCATCTATGTTTGGTGCCACTTCATCTATGTTTGTTTTCTCTTCATCTCTCACACTCTTCCATTCTATCATATCTTCATAATAATTGACATTCCAAGGGCTTATACCACTATGCCCATATCTTATCATATGTCAATAAATTTGACTTCTTTTTCTCATTTTTCCACCAAGATAGTAATTACATAGACATGGATATTTTTCCATCACTCTCATTGGCTATTCTCTCATAAAATGCATGGTATTGATCCCTATTCAACCTTCGAAATTGATCCATCTATAATTTTCTACACATAGCAACAAAACATTATAGACTAAGAGACAATTTTTTTTTTTTTAATTGAAAGGAATTTTCATAGCAATAGAGTTAAATAGAGCAAATAAAATAGAGAGTTTAACTAATGAATTGTTAAAAAAAGATTTTTGTAGTTTTTATTCAAATTTTTGATTGCATTGCATTGCACATCTTTCAAACTCAAAGCATTAATTCACATTGCATAACTAATAACTAGATGCTAATAGATGACAAAATGTAAAAAAATAGACTAAGAGACAATTTTTTTTTTTTTTAATTGAAAGGAATTTTCATAGCAATAGAGTTAAATAGAGCAAATAAAATAGAGAGTTTAACTAATGAATTGTTAAAAAAAGATTTTTGTAGTTTTTATTCAAATTTTTGATTGCATTGCATTGCACATCTTTCAAACTCAAAGCATTAATTCACATTGCATAACTAATAACTAGATGCTAATAGATGACAAAATGTAAAAAAATATTGAATAGGAGTAAAAAATTTTATTTTTTATTGAAATTAATTTCCATATCAATAGAGTTATAGAGAGCAAGTAAAATACAAAGTTTAAATAACAAATTGTAAAAATATATTTGTGTAGTTTATATTCAAATTGTTGATTACATTGCATTGCACATCTTTCAAACTCAAAGCATTAATTCACATTGCATAACTAATAACTAGATGCTAATAGATGACAAAATGTAAAAAAATATTGAATAGGAGTAAAAAATTTTATTTTTTATTGAAATTAATTTCCATATCAATAGAGTTATAGAGAGCAAGTAAAATACAAAGTTTAAATAACGAATTGTAAAAATATATTTGTGTAGTTTATATTCAAATTGTTGATTACATTGCATTGCACATCTTTCAAACTCAAAGCATTAATTCACATTGCATAACTAATAACTAGATGCTAATAGATGAAAAAAATTCAATTACAATATAGTTTTTAATGAAGTCAGCCTAAGTAGTTATGCAATTACTTTGCATTGTATAACTAATAACTAGGAGCAACTACCAATTTAATTTTATTGTCATGGCATTCCATGAGACCAAATTTCTTTGAGGTATTTTTTTTAAAATTTCACTGCCTTGTCTATGCTACCACATTTTTCATACATGTATACCAAATCATTTTATCAAATAGTTGAGTGACTTGTTTCTATGGCTAAAAGCCTAAAAAAAGTGCTTTCAAACAAGCTTAGGGTGCTTTGAAAAAATATATCAAAGCATAATAGTAATCAATAGCATAGACAAGGTAGTGAACTAGTTGAAAAATTGCTCAAAGAAATGTAGTCTCATGGTGATGGAATTCCATGAAAATCCATAAAAATTCACTTGTCATGACATTCCATCACTATGAGACCACATTTCTTTCAGGCATTTTTTCCAAAGTTCATTTCCTTTTCTATGCTACCACATTTTTCATACATCTCTACCAAATATTTTTATCAAACAGTTCACTGCCTTGCTGCTATTGCTAAGCCTAAAAAAGGCGAGTTCAAAAAATATATGGATGCTTGGAAAAAATATATCAAAGCACAATAGTAAGCAACAAGCTATTGTCTCATGATATTTTTTAGCAGAAAAATCAGTGTGATTTTATTTGTAGGTTTTAAACACATTTTTTTTTCCAATTTTTCTATTTGAAATGGGGAAAAATCTTTGTGGTCAAATTTGTGCACTTTTTAATTTTAGGATCCTCACAGTTAGTGGAAAAGGTAGTGTTCATGAAGCAATGGAGAATATGTGTATAGCCTTTGAATTATACCTGTACTGTGTAATGGCATTGAATCATTTAGAAAACCATTTTTTCTTCACAAGGCAACATTTTCTTGTGGAATAGTTGACTGAGATAGCTCTTGTTTCAAATGACCACCCTCTCATGAAATATAATTCATATTATAATCTTGCACAATATTATTATAATAAAGGTGACTATGACACAACTAGCCACTACTACATGGCATCAATCAAGGAAAGATAGAGGCCACAATATTTTGTGGATAGGTTCAGTTGAAGCTGAGAGATCTTAAACGTTCTCTCTCAAAATTTGAAAAGGTTTTGGAGGTCCACCCTGAGAACTGTGAGATATCAAAATATGTAGGCCATATATATGCTCAATAAGGGTAGGTAGAGAAGGCTTCATAAATTTTAAGAAATGAAACTCGAATAGGTCTACTTGATGCCCATGCATTTATCAAGATGGGTGAGTTATTAATATCATCAAAACCTAGTGAAAACTTAGATTCTCTTAAGATGCCAAAGTCTCTTATGAAGAAGAGCAAAGAATAAGTAACCATTCAATTGTTAAACAATAGTGGGGGTCTTCATTTTGAGTGTGATGAACTAGAGTTGCCTCAACAAAGTTTTATGGAGGCATTAGGAAATGATGTTCTACCTGTACATAAATCTTTGTGATCAATTTTGTGCATTTTTTACTTGTAGGATTCTGAAAGTTAGTGAAAAAGGTAGTGTTCATGAAGGAATGGAAAAAAAGAGTAGATCCTTTGAATTATACCCATATTGTGCAATGGCATGAATCATTTAGCAAACCATTTTTTCTTCGTTGCAGGGAAACATTTTCTTATGGAATAGTTGATTGAGACAAATCTTGTTTCAACTGACCACCCTCTCATGAAATCTCATTCATATTATAATATTGCATGATATTATCATAGTAAAGGTGAATATGACACCACTAGCCACTACTACATGACATCAGTCAAGGAAAGCTAGAGGCCATAGGATTTTACAGATAGGTTGAATTGATGTTGGGAGATCTTAGGAGTTATCTCTCAAATCTTGAAAAGGTTTCGGAGGTCCACCCTGAGAATTGTGAGAGATTAAAAGATGTAGGGAATATATCTACTCAACAAGGGCTGACAAAAAAAGGCTTTAAAAATTTTAAGAAAGGAAACTCGAATAGATCCACCCAATACCCATGCATTTATCAAGATGAGTGAGTTATTAATATCATCAGACCCTAGTGCAACCTTAGGTTCTCTTATGATGTTGAAGTCTCTTTTGAAGAAGATTAGAGAAGAAATAAACATTCAATTGTTAAACAATATTGGGGTTCTTCATTTTGAGTGTGATGAACTAGAGTTGGCTCAACAAACTTGTATAGAGGCATTAGGAAATGGCATTTGGGTTGAATTCATAAATAAAATACTTAGTGCTAATTCTATAATTTTTCCTGTGCTCTTTAAGGATATGAAATTATTCCATTGACAAGAAGAAGGTGGTCTTTCACTTGAGTTACCATGGGACAAAGTCACAACACTATTTAATCTTGCTAGGTTGTTTGAAAAACTACATGAGACTAAAAAAATAATTTTTTGTATACAGACTAATATTGTTCAAGTTTATTGATTATGTGGATGCATATCTACATCTCGCAACCATGGATTAGGCTTAGAATGAGATCCAAATAAGCCTATAATTGATTGGGGATGCACTTAAGGTGGATAAAAACTCATCCAATTATTTATCTATGCTTGGAGAAATGAAACTAAAAACAAATGACTAGCTTAAAGAAAATAAACAATTAAAGCTGCAAAAAGTGACTCAGATGCAAATAATTCTTGTTGACATTTCACTTGGAAATTAGAATTATTTTAAAACTTTTCACAATGAGAGGAGGGATCCAAAGGTGGAGGCACAACATCTTGAGAAGGATAGAGAATTTTATTATAAAGTATTGGCCCATAGAGACCAAGAATGTCTATGCTACAAATGGGGCAACCATTGTGCTAGATGAAAGGGGTCAATTTGATATTACAAAGGAATTTTTTACATAGGTACAAGAAGCTGTATTAAGAAAAATATTTGTTCAAATGCCTGATGTCTGGGTAAATCTAGCACATGTTTATTTTGCACAAGTACCGTTTCTGCTTGTTGTGAAAACGTATCAAAATTGTTCGAGTAAATTCTATTTTGGCATAGACACCCAAATTTTATTATATTTAGCTCGAGCACATTATGAAGCAAAAAAATGGCAAGATTGTAAAAGAACATTATTAAGAGTAGTAGATTGTAACTACTATAAGTTTCCAATAAAAAATCTATAGATTTTGTGTTCAATGTAATGAGGGTTTCGAATTACCTCTGAATTTGTTCTAGAGGGCATCCCCAAATCCGAGTTCGTTGGAGACTTCAAATACTTTGCAGCAAACACCGAAGTCCTTTCCTACCTTTTCAGAATTCTTTAGGTAGTCGCCAAATAATATTTATCACCCATACAAGTGTTGTAAATCAAATTCCTTAGTTTAGTTCATGTGCCCATCTATTGTAGGCATCTAATTTGTCTAAACACTAAATTCTAAACTAAATAATGTAGAATCCCACAGGTGTCTAATTTGTCTAAATGCCAAATTCTAAATGAAATAATGTAGAATCATGCACATGAACACATGACTCCTGCCAATCATTTCCCTAAATAGTTTTTACATATTTTTTCTAATTTGTATTAGCATGACTAACTGTTTAGTCATTTTTATTTGTGTGACTAAATAATTTTTACTCGATGACCAAATTAGTCATTTATTTATTCATTTATAGATGAGTTGTAAAAAATGAGTAGAATTTAATCATTTTTAGTTGTTGTGACTAAATTTTTTAGTCACCTAGACATTTATTTTCCAAATTCTACTAGTGTTTTATGCTAGGAATGGTCCTCTTTTTCACCCAAACATGTCGAATCACTCAGAGCTATATTCAACCGATTCGCTCCTTAAGTGTCCAAAGAGAAAAATGTCTGCAATCTTTGACATGGTATTACTCAAAAACCACTGTGGTTAAAAATATTCATTCAAGGCTTTGAGATTACGTAGGGACCCTCTACAATAACCTCTCTTATTTTTTTCCTATCTTGAAGGTATTTTCTTGTGGTGATGACTTTTCATTCGAGGAAAAATTTGTCAAATGAAAATAGTGTAAAGTTGCAACGTGATGCAACTTTCATTTTGTAACTCGTACATCCAAATAAAATGTTCCAACATGTTCGGATGAGTATGTTTACACTATGCATGGTACTCTTTCACACCCAAAAATGCCAAGTCACTCTGAGCTACATTCAACCAACTCGATCCTTTAAGAGTCCAAAGTGCAAAATGACTACAATCTTTGACAACATATTACATGGAAATCGTGACACTTAAAAAATATTCACTTGAGGCTATGAGATCACATTGGTCCCCTCTATAATAACCTCTCTCAAATTTTCCTATCTCAGAGGCATTTTTCTATGGTGATGACTTTTCAATAGAGAAAAAAGTTGTCAAATGCATGTAGTGTAAAGTGGAAAAGTAGTGTAACTTTCATTCTACAACTCGTATGACCAAAATGACTATTCCAAAATGTCTGAATGGGTATGTTTACATTAAGAATGGTCCTCTTTTGCAACAAAAAATTTCAAGTCACTCTGAGCTACGTTCAATCAACTTGATCCCTTAAGAGTCTAAAGTGTAAAATGGATGCATTATTTGACGAGCTATTCCTTGGAAACTGTGATTCTTAGAAACTGTCCATCCAAGGCTACATGATCATGTTGGGACCCTATACAATAATCTCTCTTATTTTTTTCTATCTCGAAGGTGTTTTTCTATGGTGACAACTTTTTAATTGAGGAAAAAGTTGTCAAATTCAAGTAATGTAAAGTTGCAAGGTGGTGAAACTTTCATTCTACAACTCGTACAACCAAACCAACTATTCCAATACATATGATTGGGTAATTTTATGCTAGGATTGGTCCTATTTCTCACCTAAACATGTCAAATCACCCTAAGCTACGTTCATCTGACTCGATCCCTTAAGAGTCCAAAGTGTAAAATGGATGCAATATTTGACGAGATATTACTCAAAAATCGTGACACTTAAAAAATCTTTGTTTAATGCCACAAGATTGTGTTGGTCTCCTCTATAATAACCTCTCTCATTTTTTGCTATCTCAATTGCATTTTTCCGTGGTGACGAATTTTCAGTTGAGGAAGAAGTTGTCAAATGCAAGTAGTGTAAAGTTGAAAAGTGGTGCAACTTTCATTTTGCAACTCATACGACCAAACTGTCTATTCCAACACATCTGTATGGGTATATTTATCTAAGGAATGGTCTTCTTTCACAGTGAAACATACCAAATCACTCCGAGCTACATTCAATTGGCTTGATCCTTTAAGAGTCCAAAGTGCAAAATGGCTACAATGTTTGACGAGCTATTACTTGAAAATTGTGATTCTTAAATTTTTTTTGTTTGAGTCTACGGTATCACATTGGGAACCTCTACAATAATGTCTCTCATTTTTTGTTGTCTTGGAGGTATTTTTCCTATGGTGACGACTTTTTCAGTTGAGAAAAAAGTTGTCAAATGCAAGTAGTGTAAAGTTGGAAAATGGTGCAAATTTCATTCTATAACTCGTACAACCAAAAACTATTCTAAAACATCAGTATGGGTACGTTTATGATAGGAATGGTGCTCTTTTTCAACCAAACATGTTGAATCACTCCGAGCTATTTTCAATTGACTCGATACCTTAAGAGTCCAAAGTGCAAAATGGATACAATCTTTGACAGACTATTAGTCAAAAATTTTGATGCTTAAAAAATCTTTGTCTAAGGCTAGAAAATCATGTTGGTCCCCTCTACAATAAACTCTCTCATTTTTTTCTATCTTGGAGGTATTTTCCAATGGTGACGACTTTTCTTTTGAGGAAAAAGTTATCAAATGTAGGTAGTGTAAAGTTGCAAAGTGGTACAACTTTTGTTCTACAACTCACATGACCAAACCGAATATTGTAACACATACATATGGGTATGTTTACACTAGGAATTGTCCTCTTTTGCACCTAAACACACTGAATCACTCTGAGCTAGGTTCAACTAGATCCCTTAAGAGTCCAAAGTGCATAATGGATGCAATCTTTGATAAGCTATTACTTAGAAATCATAACACTTAAAAATATTTGTTTGAGGGTACGGGATCATTTTGGGACCCTCTATAATAACCTCTACCATTTTTTTCTATCTCGAAGCATTTTTCCTATGGCATTGATGACTTTTCAGTTGAGGAATTTTTTTCAAATGAAAGTAGTGTAAAGTTGCAAAGTGGTGCAACTTTCATTCTACAACATCTACGACCAAGTTGTCTATTCCAATATTTTTGGATGGGTATGTTTATGCTAGCAATGGTCCTCTTTGCACCCAAACATGTTGAATCACTCTAAGCTACATCAAACTAGCTTGATCCCTTATGATGGCATGCAAAACAAAGGAAAATAGAAAGATTCACATGATAGTTGACAAGTTTGAGTTTTCCACACCAAAAGAATATGATTGCATGAAAGAGGTAAACCATCTGGGTGTCAAAATAGTTGAGGAAAGCCTCAAAATTTTATTTCTCAAAGGGGTTATGATCCAATTACTATGTGGATCTCATACTTTCCTTGAATTGATTATTATTAATATTAGTATTCAAGTAACTTTATTATTCCTACTATGGCTCTAATCACAAATTAGAAGGCTACATGAATCTTAAAATATTGTATGATCATCCTCAATTCTAGTAAGGGCAAGGAATTTTTATAATTATCCTCCATTCCCTTACAACAATATGGTTGTTGTAAAGAGGAAATATTTCAATATTTTAGAAAAAAATTAAAAGATTTATAGCTAAATCTAATCATAGGTGAATTGAAATATGAGACCACATGGTGGCTTATTACCTAGCTAAATAGAATCAAGAACAATAACATTAATAAGATCACACTAGAGCCTCAACCATAAGTAGAAGCTAAAAATAGTGCAAAGAATCATGAGGTAGAAATATATGTTGATACATAAGAAATTACAACCCCTATTCCTACTCCTTCACAATCATATCAAATGTTCTAGAAGAAATTTGTTGCATATCACCTATAATTAAAAAATGCATTCTTTGAAGAATCTATGTTCGAGTAACTATAGAATAAGTAATTGTTGAAAATATGGCAAGAAGTTGGATACATGGTGGAAAAACCAGATCACTTTTCCTTAGGTAATAAATGGGATGACATATATGAGAATGATCATTTCAATCCTACCTCTTCCTTCACTCTAAAAAATCCTCAAATCCAAGTAAGTGAAATAATAATAATATCATTTGGTGATGAAAAATGAGTAAAAATCAAAACCTCCAAGTTTCCAAACCAAGTAGTGGGTAAACCCACAAAAGTGGTTTACAATTCGAACGAGGAAGGAAAAATTGCAAAAAATGACCCCATGCCAAAAAATTTCATTATTGGGGTTCAAACGAACCTATTGGCACTCTCAAATTTTGCAAATTTGAGGTTCCCATTTCGAGAAATTTGCTTCTCCACTTTTTGAAGTGCACCTGAGGGGTTAGTTTGTGTGACCCACTTTGGAGAATTAGAATTAAGAGTCTATTGATTTCCAAGAAAAACCCATTTGTAGACATGTTTGATTGACATGTGTGAGCGTGTGTGTCAATTTTTAGCTTCCGACAATAGGTTTTGTCAAGGTTTTGAAAAGTGAAATTGGAGGGTTTTTGCATTGTTCTATTGTTTGTAGATTTGTCAGTTTGTGAAACAGCCTCCTATTTGAGCTTGGATTTCACAACCAGTTGACTGTCATGTCAAAATAAATGTTTTTCTATGTTCTCCATACCTAAATGATCTGGGGTGTCAATTTTCAGAGCCTAATGATCTGATTCGCTATTTTTAGCAGATCAAAACCAAATGTTGTTTGCTTAGTTGGACATCTGCATTCTTGACAGCCTTTCTGACTTATCAACTTTGATTGTTAATATCTTTTGATAAAAGACATTTCATGGATTTTCCTTTTGCACACGCGCTCAGGGTAGCTTAATGAACTCATGTGTCTAATGGAATCTCATTAGGATTTGTTTCACTATTTTTACAAATTGGCATTCAAGTGAGTTTTATTTGTTTCTGAACAACTGTTGTTTCAGAAAAGTTTAGCTGAGCGAATTTTTCGATTAATATTTTTCTCCTCGTGATTTTTTTTCCAATCCGTTTGTTACACTGCATTCCTAGAATGAATGACTATAGGTTTGCAAGTTTTTACTGCTCAAGGGGGTCATTTGACTAGTTTTCCAGTTTTATTCCTGAGGCAATTCGACCAGTTTTCACCATTTTGCAAAAGTGATAGAAAACGGTATCTGAAGGAAACCTAATTTACCATTTCACTTCAAATGCATCTAGATATTTTCCTGGGATGATTTGAGTTTGAAATTTGTTTGAAAATGGTTTTTTTTTTTAGCTGGGCTACTTGGGGCCCGACATGCTTTGCAGGGTCATGAACTTATAGTGGTTCGAATGTTGCAATCCCATAAACAATTTTTTTTTGAATGGGTTAGTGGATATTGTTGCCTTCAGAAGATCGGTTTAAATTTTGAATTGATGAGGAATACTCAATAAATAAGAGGGTTGCACCAAGGGGAAGCTCGCATATGGGAGCTGTAGGAGGCACGATGTTGGGCGCACATTACAGTGAAATGGAGAAATAAAATTGCAAGTGGAGGGAGCACAGTAAAATGGAAGTTGCCATGGGTGTCGAGCACTTGCAGAAGAGTTAGGGCAACAAACAAATGAAGGTTGAAGCAAATCCAATAGTAGAGATTTTGGGGGAAATGCAGCCAAATCTTTGTCATTTCCCTTCATTTCGCAATCTTGAAATGCTCATGGGATATGCATTGCGTGATCACAGGGAGATGGACAATTAAAATACAAACATTGATAGTTAAATTTTTTGGCTAAGTGTGGACTCGAGACTTGGTGCTTTGCATTATTTTTAAATATTGAAAAGTGCAATGTTTGATTTCACTAAATGGGCACCTCTAGTTGAAATTAATATTTGTTTTCCATGGGAGAGGAATGGGAGGTGGGTCCCAAACTAAATTTTAAAGTGGTACGAGTATTCCAAGGTACGAAGGGTAAAATTTTAATGGGAATTTCCATTTACTTTTGGGGGAGAATTTTTAAAATATATTTTACCAAGGGGCTTAAATGTGGGGAAATTTTTAAATTAACCTGACAATGTTTTATTTTAGTGACTATTTAAATGGGAGTGGGGTTCGTTTTATTTTCTCGAGTAAAGTTGTTATCAGGTGAAACATTTTACTGTGTTGGGGTGAAATGTCAAATGCTAAGTATTTTGTAATTGTTGGAAGGGGTATTTTTAAATACTTTGCATCGAAGTTAAGTGAATATATTTTATTTATTGATTGTGAGTAAAATAAATACAACAGTGAGTAAATAAAAGAGTAAAATGTAGTAAAAAAGGAAAACAAAGGTAAATGGATTTTCACGAGAGTGGAGTTTTCCTTTCAACTGCAAGTGATGATTACAGGTATACACATGGGATTTTTCTATTGAAGAACAAATTGGGCACATGCCGTTTTGAAAATAAAATGAAGTTTGTTATAGGGAAATGAAGAAGATATTTTGCAAATCACTGTTCAATGGTGGAGATGTTTCCAGATGGCTTTTCCTGTTCGAATTTAGGGCTTCTTCTGGAATATATTCTCTTCTCCTCTACTTATTATTTTCTTCTCTCATTGTAATGGGTTGGCAAGTTAGAAGGTTAGCAAGTAAGCTAGTCAAAATTCTGGTCTGGAGCTACATATCAAATTGTAAAATATGTAGTTACATAGGCAATGCATGTTGGATTCTATGTCTTTTTTTTGTAGGATTTGAGTTTCTGAGGATTTAGTGTTTCATAATAGTACTAGCATTTGAGTATAATTGATAAATCTAGTCTCATGTCTCTCCTATGTGCAAATGTATTTGAATTTTGAATGAAGTAATCAAGGGTTATTTTGTTCATACCATTGTTGTGGTGTGTGCAATTCTAGTTTTAGCTTTAATTCAAAGAATTAATTAAACTGCTTAAATGAGATTGCAGATTGGTATGTTATGTACAAGGATTTGGTAAGCAGTATTGAGCTGAAGTACGAATTGGTGATATTGTAAGGCAGTATAATCAAAGATATTATATGCTATTTGTCGAAATAGGCTATGGACCATTAGGTGTTGGTGAATTTGACTTCTTCAATGGATATGGAAGTGGTCTAATTTGCACTTGTTATTTGTGATTATGTGTTTTGTTTGTGTTCACTTGGGGCTTGCTACCATTTAAAAAAAAATTGATTATATTTCACCATGAAGTTGTATTGTAACCATCTCATACTCCAAGTGGTTGATATTACTGATGAACAACCAATTCTATTCAGTCTTATCCCATTTTGTTGAGGTATTAAGTGAGATTATATGTTTGAAGTCAATGATTGTTTATAATTTTGGTTCAAAAGTTGTAAAATCATTAAGGGATCACCCTCTCAGGTCTTACACAGCCCAGAGTGTAGGATGAACTTTTAAAATCCTTGTCAGTTAGTCCAAGTCCTCAAAGCTACCCTTGATTGGAATTGGAAATTCGATAGGTAGATTAGGAGATAAACCTAGTTTACAACAAAAAAAACAACCAACAAAATGGCGACTCTATTGGGGATGCACTCAAAGGTTTTGGTTGTAGACGGTGCTATTATAGAGTCATTAAAGTTTTGAATTATTTCTACCTTATAGATTCATGGGCTTGATAGGTCCATTCTCCTTTTCGGCTAAGTCGATTCTTATGAATGTTACTAGATATTTTGTTGTAATTCATCTTTCAATGTAATTTTGTCTAGATTTGTCCATACTTCATGCTTATTTCATAATACCTCACAAGTTGTGAGTGGTGACTCTGAGATCTATGCACTTTTGTGCATTATTTGAGAAGAATTGGGAAAGAGATGAAGCAGATTCAAGCTCTTGTGATGAAGTACCCTGACAAGTTGAGGAAGGAATCCATATGATGTCATATTGTTGGATAAGAAGGTGTTGTATTACTTATGCTGGTTTTTTAAATGAATTTGACCTGTGAAGAATTTCTAGCTGTTCAAATTTTTTTCCTCTGCAAAGAGGTGGCGACTCTACCAAAGAACCTAATGAATATGTGAATATAGTTCAAGATCTACAACTATTTCCAATCAGAAGAACCATTTGCAACTACTGCAACAGTTCCAAGTATTTTTCATTCTTGGTTTTCAAGAAATTGTGTCTGGAAACCATATGTGAACATTTAGGAATACTTTGGTTCCCTATTAGATGAATCATCATTATGAAAGGGAACAACAACAACAGTATTTCTTTCCATACTTCTGAAATGTAATATGCAACATGAGTAGAGAAGTATGTTTATTGTGAGTTATGTCTTTAAGAAATCTTAAGGCATAGGTATTTAATCAATGTTTTACAATCATGGTTGATTTTGTAAATGATGTAACTGATAACCATGTATGAAGTTGATACTGATTGAATTTGTATACAAGAGGGTTTCCTTGTAAAATGGAAAGTAAAAGTATGCAGGGAAAACAAGTTACCCCAAGCCCTCAAAGGGATTTTTCTATTAAATGATATATGCCGTTGGTTTTTAGTGGTATTGGAGGTTTCCCGAACCTAATCCCTAAAGATGTTAGAAAGAATTTTCCTATATTCACAAGGAAAAGTTCAGAATCGGCCTCTAAGTATCTACAAAAATTCATGGATGTGATGGGGGACTATGAGGTAAATCATGAGGATGTTGTTATGAAACTGTTTATTCAATCCTTGAAGGATGATGTCAGAGATTGGTTCTCATATTTACCGTCATGTTCTATAGCCTCTTGGAATCAGTTTATGAAAACCTTTGTTGAGCAATTTGGTGAAAGGGTGAATCCAAGTGAGGTGAGAAAAATATTTTTGGAGATCCATATAAGTGAAAATGAGTTGGTCCCTAGTTTCAATCTTCAATTTGCAAAGGAAATAAGAGAGGTCCCAGAGTACATAAGACCAGATGATGTTGAATGATTGGTCGTGTATCTTGTTGCTTTTAACAGTAATATGGGATTATTGTTAAGGGATAAAGAGCCTTCAACTTTACTTCAGGCATATCACACTGCCATGGACATTGAGAACTATTTAAAATATTATATGACGAAAGGGTGTCTAGCTGCAAGTGTTGATTACCCAAGCACAACTCATGTTTGTGGAATTCAAGGACTAGGTAATGAAAATGATTGTCAAGCTGATAATGCCTTTGTGGCTGTGATTTCTTCATCATCAAAATATGAAGATCATACTGAGCTTCAAGTTGAATGTCAACAAAATTTAGGCATTGTTGATAAAAAGACTTTTGTACAAGTGTTGTATGAAATGAGAAGACATGAAAGAGTGAATGAGATACAAAGTGCTACTTCATGTCATGTTGTGCCTAGAAACTACAAGGCATGTATTTCTGAAATTTCATTAAGAATCATGTATATATGGGTGAATCAATATTACCTATTGATGATATTGATAGGCTTGCTGACTTATGTGATAGTAAGGTTCTTGATTTTGCTGATTTGGAAAATGTTGTCAATCCATGTGTGGAGAAACCAAGTACTGACAATGATGGTGAATCTCATGTTGATGAATGTGAGGTTGAATGTAATTTCCTTTTGTTTGATGCTCCTGACTTTCAGAATGTACATAAGGATATATTTCCACCACATGTGAGAAGCATTGATGTCCTTATTGATAATGATTTGTTTGAGCCTTCACTAGAGGTATTTGGTTTTGAAAGGAATAATGATGTGAAAAAAATGAATCAAAACATTTTTTCAAGCCTGAGATGAATGTATTTACTCTTTCATTGGATGTTAACAATGCATGTGATTCCCATGACCTTGATACCAAGATGTATTCTGATGTACCTAAACCAAAATTTCAAAAGATAGGCCTAGGTTGCAGTGATCAATACAAGGATGCTCCCGAGTGTGCATTTATTTATCTTTGACGTATGCCAAGATGATTTGCAAGGAACACACCAAATCATTTATGAGAACTTTCAATTTGATCTGCAAGTTGATTTTGATGTGAAAATTGATAATCAGAATGAGACTAACAGTTCTAGCCATGTAGTAGAATGTAAGTGTTATTTTTGTTAGTTGGAAGGAATTTTCATAGAATGTGGGAATGTGTAAGATATGGAGGCAAGTTGTTTTCAGCTTGAGAACGATCTATGTGATGAATGTGATAAGTTGTTGCCACATGATGATCAATATTTTGAGAGTGTGTCTGAATTTCAGATGCATAATGGTTATGGACATGTTGATAATGTGCATGATTGCCTGTTAGGAGAGGCCAACATGTTTAATCAAGCAAATGGTTGTGATCAAACTATACTTTACCAAATCATCCCACTTGATATGAAACTAGAAGACAAACAATGTGGAAATGATATGACCTTTTTGATTTGGTTTCCATATAATGAAGTTGAACAAAGAGAAAATTTCTACTTGCCCAAAGACAACCTGACACTTGTGTTTCCAAAATTGCAATTGTTCATGTTGTTACAATTTGATAAGTGCAAGCATGAGTTAAGGGAGATCAAATCTTTTTACAAAATTGTATTTGGAAGAGGTAAATGCTGACTCCCATTTTTCATTTGGTGACTTGGGGTCATCAAATGAAGTTGAAAAATGAAAGTTGAATGGGGGAGCAGTTTGAAGACACTTGACAGATTCAAAATTTGGTCCTCTCCCTAGAGATCTAGAATATTGCTATGACCAAAGGGGACATACATCCCCAGACAGAGCCATTGTTGGCACTCTCAAATTTTGCAAATTTGAGGTGCCCATTTCAAGAAATTTGCTTCTGCACTTTTTGAAGTGCACCTAAGGGGTCAGTTTGAGTGACCCACTTTGGAGAATTAGAATTCAGAGCTTGTTGATTTCCAAGAAAAACCCATCTATAGACATATTTTATTGACATATGTGAGCGTGTGTGTCAATTTTCAGCTTCCCACAATAGGTTTTGTCAGGGTTTTGAAAAGTGAAGTTGGAGGGTTTTTGCATTGTTTTGTTGTTTGCAGATTTGTCAGTTTACGAAACAGCCTCCTATTTGAGCTTGGATTTTGCAACCAGTTGACTGTCATGTTAAAATGAATGTTGTTATGTGTTCTTCATACCTAAATGATCTGATTTGTTATTTTTATCAGATCGAAACCAAATGTTGCTTGCTCAGTTGCACATTTGCATTCCTGATAGCCTTTCTGATTGGCCAACTTTGATCGTTAATATTTTTTGATCAAAGATGTTTCAAGGTTTTTCCTTTTGCACACATTCTCAGGGTAATTTAACAAACTCATGTGTCTGATGGTAGCTTTCCAAGAGTTGTTTCACTATTTTTACAAATTGGCAGTCGAGTGAGTTTTATTTGTTTCAAAACAACTACAGTTTTAGAAAAGTTTAGCTGAGCGACTTTGTCGATTAATATTTTATCCTCATGATTTTTTTTGTCGAGCCGTTTGTTGCACTATATTCCTGGAATGAATGACTATAGGTTTGGAATTTTTTATTGCTCGGGGGGGCGAGGGGTCATTTGACTAGTTTTCCAGTTTGATTCTTGAGGCAATTTGACCAGTTTTCACCATTCTGCAAAAGTGACAGAAAATAGTTTCTGAAGGCAACCTAGTTTACCATTACACTTCAAATGCATTCAGATGTTGTCCTAGGATGATTTGAGTTTGAAACTTGTTTGAAAACAAATTTGTTTTAGCCGAGCTAGTTGGGGCCCGACATGCTTTGCATGGTCATGAACTTATAGTAGTTCCAATGTTGCAATCCCATCAAATAAACTATTTTGAATGGGTTAGTGGATATCGTTGCCTTCAGAAGATTAGGTTAAATTTTGAATTGATGAGGAATAATTAGTAAATAAGAGGGTTGCACCAAGGGGAAGCTTGCATATGGGAGTTGCAGGAGGCATGATGTTGGGTGCACATTACAGTGAAATGGAGGCATAAACCTGCAAGTGGAGGGAGCACAATAAAATGGAAGCCACCATGGGTGTCAAGAACTTGCAGAAGAGTTAAGGAAACAAAAAAATGAAGGTTGAAGCAAATCCAATGGTGGGGATTTTGGGGGAAATTCAACCAAATCTCTTTTGTCGCCTACCATTTCGCAATCCCAAAATTCTCACAGGATATGCATTGCGTGATCACAGGGAGATGAAGAATTAAAATACAAACATTTAAAGTTAAATGTTTTGGCTAAGTGTGGACCTGAGACTTGGTGCTTTGCATTATTTCTAGATATTGCAAAGTGCAATGTTTGATTTCGCTAAATGGGCGCCTCCAGTTGAAATTAATATTTGTTTTCTATGAGAGAGGAATGGGAGTTGGGTCCCAAACTGAATTTTAAAGTGGCACGGGTATTCCAAGGTGCCAGTGGTAAAATTTTAATGGGAATTTCCATTTAATTTTGGGAGAGAATTTTTAAAAGATATTTTACCAAGGGGCTTAAATGTGGGGAAATTTTTAAAACAACCTAAATTTTTTTATTTTAGTAAATATTTAAATGGGAGTGGGATTTGTTTTATTTTCTCGAGTAAATTTATTATCAGGTGAAACATTTTACTATGTTGGGGTGAAATGTCAAATGCTAAGTATTTTGAAATTGTTGTAAGGGGTATTTTTAAATACTTTGCATAGAAGTTAAGTGGATATATTCTATTTACTGATGGTGAGTAAAATAAATACATCAGTGAGTAAATGAAAGAGTAAAATGCAGCAAAGGGGGAAAACAAAGGTAAATGGATTTTCATGGGAGTGGATTTTTTCTTTCAGCTACAAGTGATGATTACAGGTATACACATGGAATTTTTCTGTTGAAGAACAAATTGGGTACATACTATTTTGAAAACATAATGAAGTTTGTTACAGGAAAATGAAGAAGATATTTTACAGATCATTGTTCAATGGTGGAGATGTTTCCAAATAGATTTTCCTGTTCGAATTTAGGGTTTCTTTTGGAATCTCTTCTCTTCTCCTCTACTTATTCTTTTCTTCTCTCACTATAATGGGTTGGCAAGTTAGAAGGTTTGCAAGTAAGCTAGTCAAAATTCTGGTGTGGAGCTGCATATCAAATTGTAAAATATGTAGTTACAGAGGCAATGCAAGTTGGATTCTATGTCTTTTTGTTGTAGGATTTGAGTTTATGAGGATTTAGTGTTTCATAGCAGTACTGGAATTTGAGTTTAACTTATAAATCCAAGCTCCTATCTCTCTTATGTGAGAATGTATTTGAATTTTGAATCAATTGATCAAGGGTTATTCTGTTCATCTCACTATTGTGGTGTGTGCAATTATAGTTTTAGCTTTAATTCAAAGAATTAATTAAACTGCTTAAATGAGATTACAGATTGATATGTTTCGTACAAGGATTTGGTAAGTAGTATTGAGCTAAGGTACAAATTAGTGATATTGTAAGGAAGTATAATCAGAGATATTATATGCTATGTGTCTAAAGCTGCTATGAACCATTAGGTGTTGGTTAATTTGACTCCTTCAATGGATATGGCACTAGTCTGATATAAACTTGTTCTTTGTGATTCTGTGTTTTGTTTGTGTTCACCTGGGGCTTGATACCATTTAAAAAAAACATAATGATTATCTTTCACCATGAAGCTATATTGTAACCATCTCATGCTCCAAGTGGTTGATATTACTGATGAACAACCAATTCTATTCAGTATTATCCCATTTTGTTGAGCTATTAAGTGAGATTATCTATTTGAATTAATGATTGTTTATAGTTTTTTTGTAGAAGTTGTAAAATCATTAAGGGATCACCCTCCCAGGTCTTGCAGAGCCTAAAGTGTAGGAGGTAATTTTAAAATCCTCATCAGTTGGTCCAATTCCTTTGAGCATCCCTTGATTGGAACTGGCAATTCCATTAGTATATTAGAAGATAAACCTAGTTTACAACAAAAAAAACAACAAACATAACCAAAAGAGGGTTTGCTCGAACCTAGGCTTGATTGAATCCATTTAATGCATCCCGCTAAAAAAAAAGAAATCCCCTTTTTGAAAGGGGGTTCGCTCGAACCCCCCTGGTTCAAGCGAAGCCCCCTTTTCCCCGATTCTTGCTCTTTGTCACAAAAAAACAAAAAAATTGCACTTCGGAGCTTGGGTTGAAGATGAAAATGGTGGATAATTCACATAACTAACAATAATCATGGAGTCCTCAAAATTAGCTATCCAACAACTATAATTTTAATATGTTTTAGTTTTATTATGTTTTTGCTTTTTTAGTTTTATTAAACATAGGTTTTTCACTGAAAAATCAAGCTCTTTGTTCTGCACATGTGGAAAAATACTAGATTATCATTTAAAAAAATAAAATGAGTGCACCAGATATTAAAGTCCTTGATCCAACAAAAAAATAAAAATAGAATTTCGACACATACAAAAAGAGTTACATTGTATACAGTCTGCCTATGTCTGAATTGTAATTGGTTTGACCTTGAAACTTGATTAAGGAAAAAATATTCAATAAAATACTATGAGACCAATTGGAAGCACTAGATATCAGAGTTACAAATCTAAATTCGAAAGAATTAGAATTTTATCCTTCATGGAAAAAATTATGTTTTATACAATGAGCGTCACTCCTTAAAAATGTTATTTGCTGAAAAAAACTAGTTTCCGAAGGACATGGAAAAAGAATTGTATTCTAATTCCAAAAAAAATGAAAAAAATATATTTAGAATCTACATAAAAAATTTCAGAAATTACTAGTTTGCATCATCTTCAAATTCCTTACTATTTAGCTACTATAGGTGCCTGAAAGTGAAGATTTAGTTAGGAAAAAATATTTCAGTGTCGAGTTTGGCCAAAAATTGTAAACTAGTATTGTGGGATCACCCTAGTTGATTACATAGGTAGATTTTGTGCTAGAACAATTCATAACCTATGCATATAATCAACCATATATTTCATTTAAAAGTATCTTGACCTCACTCCAATGAGTATTTCAAAGAAAACAAAAGAAATAATTAACTCTAGCTCTTATTGAAGAGGAATCTAGCTAAAATGTCCTTTTACAAAGAATGAGAGGTTCCATCTCCACAAAATTAACTATCAAATGCATTGTAACCAACAAAGAAAAAATAAAATCACCCAAGAAAGGTAAGGGGAAAACTAATGACTCCTTTGAATCTTAGAAGGTTCTAAGAAAACTAGAGCTTATTTTAGAATACCACAAGCGGAGGTGAGGAACTAGAAGAGAAGTAAAAAATTGAGAGAAGTGATGATCCACCTATGAAAATGGGATATGAAAAGTATAAAAAATAATATAAAAGACAAGAGCCATTAGAGGTTTGTATAGAGAAAGTACAATATGTCACAATATAAATATCTATCTTCCTTCTCCTCCTAGCTTTATCCCTTTTAAATTATTCATTGGATTCCATATTGAATTAGCACATATGTAAATGATAAATCTTTGGTGAATCATTTTTGGAAATATTGAAGTTGTTTAACATCAACTAATAAAGTTGTTTAGCATCAATTAATAAATATTCAAGACAAGAATGAGCAATGCTAGGGCTAAGCAATTAATAAGTATACATGTGAATAAGTGAAGCGTACATGTGAATAAGTGAAGAAAAATTAATCAAATACATGTAATCCTTGAAGTATACACATGAATACATAGTATACACATTAATACAAATTGTATGCATGAATACAAGGTATGCGTATGAAAAAATGCAATTCACAAAGTATAAATTAGAATACACACAAGTCACAAAGTATATACGTAAGTTATAAAGTATACACTCGAATACATGTAACTCATATCTATTGAAGTGTGGATTTATAATGGAAATATAGACACCATCAATACAAAAATATTTGTATTAAAACCAAATATCCATGTAGGCATACATTAGTATATGTTGATATAAGTAAAAATATATATGCAATAGCCATATAGGATTACAAGAATTCCATATAGGCATACAATGTCAAATATGCAATAAAAAATATGTCCAAAAATGCCACATAGGCATACAAAAAAGTACCCTAGAATAAAAATTCATTGCGCTCCAAGATCTTGAAACAAACCATTTCCCTTTGTTGGTTGGCTCGATAGTGATAGGTCTATCACTTGTTTACTCTGAGGTCAAGGAGTGCTCTTGGTGCTCCTCCTAAGGTTTAGTTCTTCATCAAGCCTTATCTGTTACAATAACCAGCAATTAATATATAAAAATTACATTATAAAAAGTGATATATTTAACAAAATAATCACTTACCACCACTAGATGATCACTCTCAAGGGAAATATTCGCATGCCCATGTTGTGTCATGTTGAAGTCTTATAAAAACCATCCAAAGAGAAATGAAACTATGAATCAATAATCATTTGATTTTTCACTAACTAACAACTATAACAACGAATGTAATTTGAAATTTAGTAATATGCCTCATACCCCTATGAGAGGCATTAAGGAGTCTATAGAAAAATAAACACCAAGATCCATTGGCCTATGGACATTTGGAGGTGTTTATGCTGCTTGCAAAATCTAAAATTAAAACAATAAATTTATTCAATCATGAAAACTACAATAGTGATGTAGGTCATGGCTTATAATGTATGAGATAATGAATTTTTTTTTGAGTAGTTATTTAACTATATATTTCTTACTATATCATGCTTACTACTTTCCCTATCAATAGCTTGTTCGAAATCACCTATTTTAGGCTTTTATCCATAGTAGCAAGGCGGTGAACCATTTGATAAAATGCTTTGGTAGACATGTACGAAAAATGTGGTAGCACAAAGAAGGTAGTGAACTATTTGAAAAAATTCCTCAAATAAATACATGTTCTCCTTGTGATGGAATTCCTTGAATTTTTTGTTTTCATGGCATTCCATCACCATGAGACTACATTTCTTTGAGGCGTTTTTTCAAACAGTTCATTTCCTTCTATATGGTATTATGCTTGGATGGGGTGGATGGTATAGTGTGGTCTTGGTTATGAGATGGAGGGGATCATGACATGAAGAGGGAGGTGTGGGTATATGAACAAGTGGAATAAGAGGTGGAAGCTTCCATGGATTGGTAAATTAATTATGAGGATAAGGACCTTGAAAAGTATTTGGAGGGGAATTTTTACTAAAGGCTTGGTTTCTATCCTTAAGGTAGTGAGTTTTTTGAAAAATGCCTCAAAGAAATTTGGTCTCATGGTGATGGAATGGGATTCCATCACCATGATACCACATTTATTTGAGGTATTTTTTCAAACTACTCACTTCCTTGTCTATGCTATTTCTTACTTTTATGCTTTGATAGATTTTTTCCAAGTATCCATAGTTTGTTGGAAAACACTTGTTTTAGGATTTTAACCATAGAAACAAGGAAGTGAACTATTTCATAAAATTATTTGGTATACATGTATGAAAAAATGTGGTAGAATAGAAAAGGTGGTGATCTATGAAAAAATGTGGTAGAATAGAAAAGGTGGTGATCTATTTGAAAAAGCGCCTCAAAGAAATTGGGTCTCATGGTGACGCAAATCACCATGAGACCACATTTATTTGAGGAATTTTTCAAACAACTCATTGCCTTGTCTATGCTATTGCTTACTATTATTCTTTCATAGATTTTTACAAGCATCCATAGCATAGAAAATGAAGTGAACTATTTGAAAAAATACCTCAATAAAATGCGGTATCATGGAATGCCATGACAAGGAAATGCAATTGGCAACAACTCATAGTTCTTACAAGTATTCTATGTGAAGTAATTGCATCACTACTTATGTTGACTTTTTAAAAACTATATTTTAATTGAAATTATGTCATATATCATCTAGTTATTAGTTATCCAATGTGAAGTAATTCTTTGAGTTTGAAAGATGTGCAATGAAATATAATCAATGATATGAATATAAACTACACAAATCTATTAAGTATAATTCATTAGTTAAAATATTTATTCTATTACCTACGTAAAGGTTTGTACTCCATTGGCACTGAGAGGTGTTGCTATGAAACCTCCAATATTAACCTATTCAACATCCAAAATCATATATTAGAATACCATTCATATAACAATGCTATTCACATGTAATATTTATAATTTGTTACTAGTTACATACCTCAATAGCATATGCAATGGAGTAAAAATATAGTGGAGGGATGATCTATTTAGTATCAACACTGTGACCCTAAAATTTTATTACAATAATTAAACTAAATTTGTTAATATTGTATTTCAAAAAATGAAATTTAATAAATTAAATTCAATGCACATGCTAACATTTACCTGAGTATTGAGGTCAAAATCCTCATTCAAAATTTCATCTTCCATCGCCAACTAGGCAACTAAGAACATATCATACACACCAATATCCTAACTGTCTATGGGGTCATATATATAGGCTGAGCCACAAACCTGACAAGAAATGTGTGGAACCCTACCCCTCAAACTCTCCCCTAGCTGGCGGTGTATTGCAGGACTAGCATGCTAGATGATACTCTGAGTTAGAGAGCTAATAGACTATAGAGTGTCCACCTCAACACTCTCCTTCATGATGGAAGGGATAACGACGTGCTTATATGGCAACCTAGTGAGTAATTTTATCCTTTTCCATTGAGGATCCTGATGTGCACCTAGTCTATTCGGCGTTGACACACTACCTCTCCCCTAAAAGTATCACATATCAAAATAGTTGGGGTTTTTTTAAGGATGAACTTGCAGTAGAGTTTCCTCAAGAAATACTGGGGGACCTCGTTATTGTTGCATGGTGGATGGTCAAAAACCATCCACCACCTATTCCAAAAAATGTTCCTAATCCCTTGGTGGTTGCACCAATGGATAAAAAACCTCCTGCTATAGAGGTTAAGAGTTTGATTTGTAAGTGGGTTAGTGAATAGTGAGCACAAATCATATTTTGTAATTTTTTCATCTTTTATTTCTTTATATGATAATTTATTTGCATAAAAATTCCTACACTCATACCTCTTATCCACCCAACCACTTAATTGCTTGCTGATTGAATATACATGTGTTAACATGGCTTAAAGTGAATTTTCAAGTGTTCTTCTTTCCAAGGTTGAACTTACAGGATCATTCAACCTCGTGATTAACTCAATTTATTTTTAATTTTTTTCAATTTCCCCATTAAATTTTGTTGAGTATTGAGAGGATGTTAAGGAATAGTTGGAGGAGTTTTTTGGTGTGGTTTTTCAGGATTTTATTTATGTTCTTGGTCATGAGGAGGAGAAGGATTTTGAGGAGGAATTTTAGGTTGATTATCAACTCCTATAAATTAAAGAAATGAACATAAAAAATAGTTTAAATTTACCTATTTAACAACAAATTCACAAAAAAACCAAACAATGCTTACTTATTTGACCTCCCCATTGATATGGTGACATCCTAGTGAATAGATCGCAAATATTCAATGAATAAATTACGAGATTTGATGCTTCCAAAATGCGAGTGCACAATGACAAGGTTTGCTAAGCATGGGAAAGAAAAAATGACACTGAAAATGAAATGAATTTGATGTGCTTTTATTTTTGTTATAATAGGCTATAACACACTTGCATTATAACACAAGCACGTTACAGGCTTGGTGTGACCGAGCCTTAGGCTTGGTGTGACCGAGCCTTAGGCTTGGTCACACCAATCCATAATGTGAGCATGTTTAAACATGCCCATGTTAATGCCTTTCATTTTTTTAAAAGACAAATTTGTCACTTTTTGGCACCCCAAATTTTTGCACCCGCCCAAATACATTATTAATTTTGAATTGAATATGAAGATTATTGGAGAAAAATTGTAGGTGTGGATTTGAGGAACGTATTATATGCTAGAAAATAGGAAGTCATTGATGAAGAAGAAAAATTAAGATACTTTTTCTTTGGAAAAGGTTACTGTACCCCTCTTGGATGAAAATAAAGCCACATTGGCTCAGTCGTACAACAAGGAGTTCTAAACAATATAAAAGGTAACTACCCTTATGAGAAGAGATCATAATTCTCTTGAGAGGGTCTAGAATGAAACTATGGATAAGGTTGCAGATTTGGCACAAAGATTCTAGGACTAACTCCAAATAGTGAAGAAGAAATGCATGATGATATGCCAACTCTGAAAGTTAATGCAACAAAAGTAACAAAACAAGAAGATGCTCAACATGAGCAAGGAACAAAGAAAGAGAATGTGAAAAATGACACTCTTCTAGATTTTTGGGAAAATGTGTCTCAACCTTGCAATTACATAAGGTATTGTTCATACATGTTAGTGATGGGGGGGAGTATTTAATTATCTTAACTTGTCTTAGAAGGAAACCCTAATTTATGAGGGAATTGTATTATGGTTGTGTATTATGATGTATTCTAAGATTTTGATAGCGACCATGTTGCCTCTGTATCGCTAGTTAGTGATACTCATGTGAGAATATTTCTCTTCAAGCATATTGTAATCTTTATGATTTTTAAATAATATATTGGGAAGATTTTGGAGTGTGGTGGTTTTCTCCTGAAAGGGTTTTCTTGACATAAATCAATGTGTTTTGATATGCATGATATTTATGTTTATTTTTGTTTAAGTTTTAATAATTCTTGAAAAGATCTGTAAATTTTTCTACAATCCTCCTCTCAAGATTAGTGTAGGAATTTGTTATTCTACCATAACTTCCTTACACATATGTGAAAGAAAATAGTACTATAGAAGAAAAGGTTATAGAGACATTGAAGGAGGATGCACCTATAGACTATAAATCCAATTCTCTAGAACCCAAAAAGAGTGTTTGTAATGCCCCGTCACGCAACCCTAGAGGAAGTTTCAATTCACTAAACAAGCGTACTAATTTTTTTATTTTTAAAAGAAGTGAATTAACCCACATGTTCAACTATAATTGACAACATCCCCTAGGGTTACATAACTAAGATTACTTAAATCCCCATTAACATACATCATCTAAATTACATTGAAAGTAAATAACTCAAGTAATAACATTCAACAACATAGAAAGATACGAGATAAAATGAAGCATTCATTACATAAATCAATTACATACATCTATTACAATCCTCATTCCCGGAATGAGTCCAAATACATAAGTGTGATCATTACAAGGTCCACCTCTTAACACAAGAGGGGTAAATCAGTAACATTACATTATGAGATACAAAGTACAAGAATTGAAAGTAAGAACTACGAGATGTCGATCTAGATGTCTCGCCACCAAGTACTGAAGATCAAGGGGACCCAATGGTTTTGGTGCATGCTCCACCCAACCATGTGGTACCTGATGGCCTACCCCCCATGCTAGGAGATAGTAACAAAGTAACATGGACGAGAAACCTACTACCTCAAACCAAAGGCAGAATCATACTGATACAAACTGACTCAACCACACATATGTACAATACAAGTCTAACTCTAATCATGGTTACATTGCTTCTAGACATATTATAATCAAGTGTGCTAAAGAAACCATATGCACAACATAACACAGTGTTATCCTAGACAGAGTGTCATCGCAAGGTTTGTCATGAGATATCCTCTGGGCATTCTTCATAGGCTCCGAAAATCCTGGTGGCCTCAACCGAATCCTGGAACTCATACTAGCTCAAGCGGAATCAACTACCTCTCATAAGGACAAGATAGTGATCTTGCCATTCCAGGCCTTCTCACTCACCCCAAGTCTAAACAAACCCTTGTGTCTATGAGTGAGGTTAATTTATCTTGGTTAATGTGAACTACATTCTAATCCTCTAAGTACATTTACTTTAGTTCTCAGTTGTTAAAATGACTTCTGAAGGTTTCCCGGTTTACCTCTTTGGGCTTCGGCCCCTAAAAAAAGCCACTCTTCTAATTGGATAACACACTACACAATCTAACTCCAAGGGTTACTCAAGTGTTACAGAACTGAACCAACATGCTTTCTCCTATCCTAGGAGGCAACCACAAAGAAATCCACTCCAACACTAGGAGGAAACTAAAAACTTGTAACACTACCCAAGGGAAAATCAAAACAATAATTTAACAAGGGAATGACCCACGTTTTACTGGAAGACTTTACAAACCAAAACTCAACACTCATTCACAAAATAATCATTAAAAGAGAATCCATATAATCATGCATTGGTAATGAAAAATTCTATATTTGGTTATCCTAAAACCATGTTCCTATCTAATGCTTTTCGCAGAAAATAGAATAACACCATTCTAGAATTTACATTGAGCAATAAATTTCCATTAAATAAATAATCTCCGCAACTTAATCAAATCATGAGCAATAATAAATTCAACTATAATTAGTTGTCTAAATCGTTGCATGTTCCTATGTCTAACAAGGTATTAAATATGAATTTCAACAAGCAAAAACATCTTATATTAAAACTAATATTCGCTATTCAAATACAACTCCTATTCTCATTTTAATCCAGCAATTCAAACTATAAATAAAAAAAAACTTTAAATAAAGTTAAATAAATTAATATATAATATTAATTATATACATAATATATATATTAAATATTATATATATTTATATATAATATATATATATATATATTACATATTATATATATATAAAAAAAATATTAAAACAAAATAAAAATAAAAATTAAAAATTAAATAAAAATTAAAACCGAATTCAAAATAACCAAAAAACCAAAAAAACCAAAAAAATAAATTAAAAGAAAAACGAAAAATTGAAAAAGAAGATGGCAGGGTTGGACGGTACCCGTACCCTGCCCACTGTCCGCAGACTGCAACCCAAGCACTGCGCTGACTGTACTTTAAGTACAGTGGCCTACAATAAATGAAGGGAAGGGGGCCACAGTCCCCATGGGACAGTGCGTCCCCCCATGTGGTGGGCGTACTGCCCAGTGGGTACTGCGTACCCACAATAAACAAAAAATAGTGGGGGGCCGAACCCCCCCCACACATAAACTTTTTTTTTTACAAACAAAAATTTCAAAGAAACAATTTTGTAGGCAATACGAAATTTCGTACATTCGCCGTACCAGCGATATTTACAGAAAAATTAACAACACAGTAAATTAAAAATCTATATGTATGTAAATATAGATTATTTATATCATATTTAAAATATGATATATGTAATATATATTTACATACATATATTTTCTTTTTAGAATTACATTTACTGGTGAAATCGAAGAAATAAATTTAAAACCAATAATAAAATTGACAAAAAATAGACATCTCATGCTCAAGAGATTTATAAACTGAATACCAAAAGAAGCCATCCTTCCATGTTTTCAAATAATATAAACAAAGGAAAGGTAATACATTGATTTTGAGTTTCATCAATAGAATTTTCTAAAAGGGTTTGTATTTTGAAAAACAAATCTGAATACCAAAATGTTGAAGTTTAACCTAGGGTTTCAAATAAATCTCTCATTTGCAATTTCTTATCATCTAGAAAATAGATTAAACTAGGAACAATAAATCAAAGTAATAAAAGAAAACCTGGTTATTTGAAGCCACAGGAAATAGCCAAGATTCTTGATGCAGAGCTTCCCTTAAAATCTTCACAATTCCTTTTCAACAATGCAATGAATTTCCAGCTAGCTTTGATCCAATAGCTCCACCTTCTTCACAAAATTTTCTCTCCTTTCAATTTAATTCACCCAACAAAAAATACTTCCAAAATCTTTCATGTGCCAACTCTCTCCAAAAATTTGCATGTCTGTAAAAAAAAGAAGGAAGAAGAATCCCCCAAACATTTCTACCCTAATCTTATAAAACATCATTTCCTCAAAATTCCAAAATAACCTAATGCAACCCTAATTCACATTCAATGCAAGAAATTGAATTTTTAAAAGTTAATTTCATTTCCCCTTTTTGGAAGGCCCTAATTTTGACTTTAAAGTAAAATTTCAATTTCTTATAACACCCCTTTTGATTTAATTTAATTTATCAATCAAATATACTTACTTAATTATTACTAAATTATTTAATAACTAAATCCAATCCCTTGAGATTTAAATTTAATAAATTAAATAATTTAACTTTAATTAACTTACTTACAATTATTTAATAATTAAACTTAATCCCTTGAGATTTAAATTTAATTAATCAAGTAATTTAAGTTTAATTTCCATGATAATTTTAAATATAACGAATAAGCATCATTAATACAATATAAAAATAAACATCTCTTCCAACCAATGCAATTTTCTAAAAGAATTATTTAATAAGTCAACACTTTTCAAAACATTACCTAACATCAAATAAGATACAACATGACTCAATAATCAAGACTGACGACACACCAAGGCTAGGGTGTAGGGCTGACACATGTTACCAAGCTACTATCTCCCGTTCAACTTAACCATTGGATCAACATGCTCAAACTTGTGAAACCTGGTGGAGTCAATGTCATGTACCTGCAACCTGAAATCAAGTAGACAACATAATATATCCAGCATATAATTCACATCGTGAAGAAGAAATCTCGTATTCGCAGGGCGCTCGCAAGCAAGTGATGCGAATCCATCTTCTTCACCAATACACTCATCAAAGACTGACACTAATGTCATAAACAATACTCACATAAATAATCTCATGATAATTCTACTGACATCATTAATTCATTAAAGCATGTGAAATAAAATCAGATAATCACATCACACAATAATAGTTGTCGCTCAAGAGTAGCGATCAAAACATCATAATAAAAATGTGTCCAGTATCAAAGTAGTTGTAACCCAAGAAAAGCATAAAACAACATGAAACGAGAAGCAAAACGGAGGGGTATTACATCCTCCCCCCCAAAGACCAAGCTTACTCCTGGAAGCCTGCAAACAAGTAGGGATATAACTCCCTTATCCTAACTGCATCGTCCCAAGTGGATGAAGCATCATCCCTGGGATCCCACTGCACTCGAACCTGATCAATATCTCGCCCTCAAAGAGTGAGTGTTCTGTGCTCCATTATGGCCACGGGCTCCAAAGCCAGGTGCTCGTCCTCTACCTATAAAGAATTCCAATCAAGGACGTGAGTAACATCTGGATGATAAGGCCGAAGAACTAAAACATGGAAAACGTCATGAATACATGCAAGACTGGGTGGCAAAGCAAGACGGTAAGCAATAGGACCAATCTTTTTGAGTATCTTGAAAGGTCCGACAAAGCGAGGCACAACTTAGAACCCTTTCCATAATGTATTGGACTCTTTCGCGGACGCACCCGCAAGAACACTCTATCGCCTACAGAAAACTGATGATCCACTCTATGCGCATCCGCATACTTCTTCTGCCTATCCTATGTTGCTACTAGGTGCTCTCTAATCCGATCCACCTACTGTTCCATATCCTATAACATCTCTGGTCCCAATAGCACTCTGTCCTCTAATCGATCCCAACTCAGAGGTGTATGACAAGGATGCCCATACAAAGCCTGGAAAGGTGCCATGCCAATGGAACTCTAGTAACTATTGTTATAAGCAAACTCCACTAGATAGAGATAATCCTCCCATCATATCTGTTGGTCCATGACATACATGCGTAACATATCTTCGAGGATTTGATTAACCCTCTCAGTCTGTCCATCTGTCTCTGGGTGATACGCTGAACTGAAGTTCAACTATGTCCCCATAGCATGCTACAATGACATCCAAAGAGCTGAAGTAAACATTGGATCCCTGCCAGAAATAATCTGACATGGAATATCGTGCAACCTCACAATATCCTCCATGAACACTCTAGCAACTGATGACGCATTATAGGTAGAGCGCATAGGCAAGAAGTGTGCTACCTTCGTCAATGTATCGACCGTAACCATAATAGCATCATGTTGTCACGAGGAGTTGGGTAAACCAACAATGAAATCCAATGAGATAATATCCCACTTCCACTCAGGTATAAGGTGTGGCTGGATAAGACCTGCTGGGTGATGATGTTCAGCCTTCACTCGCTGACACTCCAAATATCTGGCAACAAAATCTACAATATCACGTTTCATCCCTTGCCAGAAATACAACTGGCGCAAATCTGTGTACATCTTCTTCACACCAGGATGGGCTGAATACGGTGCACGATGTGCCTCTGTCAAAACCAAAGTGCGAAGGCCACTTGCTGAAGGTACGTAAATACACTCAGAATGCCTGAGTAACCCATCTGACTCAAGTGAATAACCTATAAACCTACCCTCAAGAGGCCTGCCTGCCTCAATCTCTGCTAGAAGAGTAGCAAGAATCTGACTCTATAAGTCTACCATAAGAGTAATCTCGGATAATACATGCCTACGCCTACTGAGTGCATCAGCTACGATGTTCTCTTTCCCTTGACTGTACTTTACCTCGAAGTCATACTCACAAAGGAGCTCCATCCAACGCCTCTGCCTAGCGTTAAGGTTCGGCTGAGTGAAAATATACTGGAGACTCCTATGATCACTATGAAGCTCAAATCTCTACCCGAGTAAAAAGTGTCTCCATCTAGTCAGTGCATGGACCACTACCGCTAACTCAAGATCATGTGTGGGATAATTCAGTTCATGATCTTTAAGCTTCCGCAACTCATATGCTATCACTCTACCCTCCTGCATCAGGACTGCTCCTAAGCCCTCTAAGGATGCATCTGTACAAACCATAAAATCTCCTACGGGATCAAGTATCACTAAAATTGGTGCACTGGTCAACTTATCCTTAAGAACCTGAAAAGCTGACTCATACTTCTCTGTCCAATCAAACCTCTTCCCTTTCCTCTGAAGAGAAGTGATAGGATGACCTACACTGGAAAAGTTCTGAACAAACCTCCTGTAGTATCCTGCAAGTCCCATAAAACTACGAATCTCTGCCACATTCGTGGGTGCAGGCCAATCCAGAATAGCTTGGATCTTTGAAGGATCCATAGACACTCCTTCTCCTGAGATCACATGACCAAGATACATGATCTCAAACTTGAAGAATTCGCATTTCGACAAGTTGGCATAAAGTTGGTTCTCTCGTAAACACTGAAGTACCTGTCACAAATGCTCCTCATGTTCCTCTACTATCCTGGAATATATCAGTATGTCATCAAGAAACACAAGAACAAACCTATCAAGGTAAGTGTGGAATACTCCATTCATCAAATTCATGAACACAGATGGCGCATTCGTCAACCCGAATGGTACCACCGTAAACTCGTAGTGACCATACTGCGTTCGAAACACCATCTTATGGATATCTGCATCAAAAATATGGATCTGATGTTATCCCGACTTAAGATCAATCTTCAAAAAGATGGTAGCACCCTTGACTTGGTCAAACAAGTCATCAATTCTGGGAAGTGGATAACGATTCTTGATCGTTACCTTGTTCAACTGTCGATAATCAATGCACAACCGAAGTGAACCATCCTTCTTCTTCATGAAGATGACAGGTGCTCCCCATGGAGAAACACTAGGATGAATGAATCCCTTCTCCAACAACTCCTCCAACTACAAGCGAAGCTCTTTCAGCTCCTGAGTGGTCATACGGTAGGGAGCTCAGGAAATAGGCACCAATCCAGGTATTAAGTCAACCTTAAAATCTATATCTCTCCTTGGTGGCATACCTTGAATGTCATCTGGAAAGACATCAGAGAACTCCTGAAGTACGGGATGACTACCCAGAGATACCTTCTCCTCTACATCTCCTAATCCCAAATCGTCAACTGAAATAGCAAACAACTGACATCCTTGCCGAACACATCTCCTCAACTGCATAGCTGAAATAATCCTCAAGGATATCGGTCTCTGAACTCCTACAATCTCAATCTCACCCCCAAATGCATTAACGCATTGAATCGACTTCCGTCGACAATCAATAACTGCTCGGTGAGCCTCAAGCCAATCCATACCTATGACAACATTATAGGACCCCAAAGGTATAACCTGAAGATCTAAGGTGGTACGAAGTGGTCCACTCTCCAACCTATAGTCAGGAACTATGGAATGTGATGCAACTTTCGCACCTGATGCTAACTCAACCTGCCACCTATCGCCTTGCCTTACGGCTCCCAGTCTACAATGTGACACTATAGATGAAGAAATAAAGGAGTCAAATGCTCCTGAATCAATTAGGATAGTAACCGGGTTACCAAATACCATACCATGAGTCTCAACTATGGTACCCTAGTGCTCTTCCTGGCCATTATCAACTGCTGGGAAAACACGGTGACCTCTGCCTGCATCTCCCACTATCGGATCTGACACCACTAGTCTTTGAGAGAATCCCGCCGTGCTCTTATTAGGACACATCCTAGCAAAATGGCCCTGCTGACCACAAGAGAAACAACCTGTTCCTCTACTATGACCTCTATCTCCTGTTGGTGCACTCGACTGCTGTGCACTGCCTCTAAAGGTAGACTGAAAGCTCTGAGCGGGTTGCTCAAAATTGAAATGCTTCATGCACCTCCAGTTCCTGTTACCCTGTCCCTACTGAAAACCCTTCCGCTTCCCTTGGGAAGATTGTTGATGACTACCTTGTGCTAATACCTGCTGAGTCTTAGGAGGCACCGCTCCCTGTGACTGACCACCTCGAACACTAGACCCAGCTCCTGCACTACTGCCAATAACAACTCCTACCTGGCCTGCCAGTGCCATAGTTAGGTTCTCCTCCACAAGCCATGCCTTCTCCACAGCTACCTCCATAGAATTGGCTTCAAAAACCCGCACTCCTCGACTGATACGGGCATTTAAGCCCCTGATGAAATGCTGCACGAGCATCCCCTCATCATCACCTATCCCAACGAACTATTTAAGTTCATAAAATCGCCTCTCGTACTGGTCTACAGTCAAGGACAACTGTTGTAAGGCATGGAACTAATCACCTCTACGCTAGCGCCAGTGATCAGAGAGAAAATGGGCTCTGAACCGCTCAAGAAATATCTCCCAAGACACAATACTCATATCAATGTGGAGCTTCTGCTCCTCTATCTTCCACCAAGTGGCTGCAAAACCACGGAGGTGAATAATAGCACACCGCGCTTTAGTATTACTATCATAGGGCTGCATGGAGAAGCATCGATCAAGGCCTATTAGCCAAGTCTCAGCCTCTAAACCTGTACCCACTCCATCAAACAATGGTGGTTGTGACCAAATCAGATCTCTCATATGAGAAGATGCTAACCTCTCTAACTATGCTGGAACTGCTCTCACCCCAGGATTAACCTCTGCATCTACCTGCTTCGGACCTAGAAGTGCCAAAGCGTCTTCCAAAGCTTTTCGAGCAGCTTCGACCCCTAGAGGATCCTGATGTCCACCGCCCCCTGGGCCATTCTATGAGGCCTGATGTTCCTCCTGATCTGGTATGAGTGTAACATGCGATGGAGAGTCATGTTGACTCCCTGTAGGTACGTCTACTCGACCACATCCACGTCCTCTCCCTCGTCCGTGTTTAGGAGGCATACTCCTACACAGACACAAAAGGGATATTAGACAAGGTACACTTGAAAACCTATGCAACTAAGCTTAATGGGTACAACATAATCCCAGAGTGCCCAGTGTTTAAACCTAGGCTCTGATACCATGTGTAATGCCCCGCCACGCAACCCTAGAGGAAGTTTCAATTCACTAAACAAGCATACTAATTTTATTTTACTTTTAAAAGAAGTGAATTAAACCCACATGTTCAACTATAATTGACAACGTCCCCTAGGGTTACATAACTGAGATTACTTAAACCCCCATTAACATACAACATCTAAATTACATTGAAAATAAATAACTCAAGTAATAACATTCAACAACATAAAAAGATACGAGATATAAATGAAGCATCCATTACATAATTCTATTACATAAATCTATTACAATCCTCATTCCCAGAATGAGTCAAAATACATAAGTATGATCATTACAAGGTCCACCTCATAACACAAGAGGGGTAAATCAATGTCATTACAATTTGAAATACAAAGTACAAGAATTAAAAGTAAGAACTACGAGCTGTCCATCTAGATGTCTCACCACCAAGTACTGAAGATCAAGGGGGACCCAACGGTTTTGGTGCATGCTCCACCCGACCTAGTGGTACCCGAAGGCCCACCCCCCATGCTAGGAGATAGTAACAAAGTAACATGGACGAGAAACCTACTACCTCAAACCAAAGGCAGACTCATACTGATACAAACTGACTCAACCACACATATGTACAATATAAGTCTAACTCTAATCATGGCTACATTGCTTCTAGACATATTATAATCAAGTGTGCTAAAGAAACCATACGCACAACATAACACAATGTTATCCTAGACAGAGTGTCATCGCAAGGTTTGTCATGAGATATCCTCTGGGCATTCTTCATAGGCTCTGGAAATCCTAGTGGCCTCAACCGAATCCCAACACTCATACTCACTTAAGCGGAATCAACTACCTCTCATAAGGACAAGATAGTGATCTTGCCATTCCAGGCCTTCTCACTCACCCCAAGTCTAAACAAACCCTTGTGTCTATGAGTGAGGTTAATTTATCTTGGTTAATGTGAACTACATCCTAATCCTCTAAGTACATTTACTTTAGTTCTCAGTTGTTAAAATCACTTCTGAAGGTTTCCCAGTTTACCTCTTTGGGCTCCGGCCCCTAACAAAAGTCACTCTTCTAATTGGATAACACACTACACAATCTAACTCCAAGGGTTACTCAAGTGTTACAGAACTGAACCAACATGCTTTCTCCTATCCTAGGAGGCAACCACAAAGAAATCCACTCCAACACTAGGAGGGAACTAAAAACTTGTAACACTACCCAAGGGAAAATCAAAACAATAATTTAACAAGGGAATGACCCACGTTTTACTGGAAGACTTTACAAACCAAAACTCAACACTCATTCACAAAATAATCATTAAAAGATACATCAATGAAGTCATGCATTGGCAATGAAAAATACTATATTTGGTTATCCTAAAACCATGTTCCTAACTGATGTTTCTCACAGGAAGGTAGAATAATTCCATTCAAGACTTTACATTAAACAATCAATTTTTCATTAAATACATAATCTCCACAACTTAATCAAATCATGAGCAATAATAAATTCAACTATAATTAGTTGTCTAAGTTGTTGAATGTTCCTATGTTTAACAAGGTATTGAATATGAAGTTCTACAAGCGAAAACATCATATATTAAAAACTAATATTCGCTATTAAATACATCTCCTATTCTCATTTTAATCCAGCAATTAAACTATATAAAAAAGAAACTTTAATAAAGTTAAATAATTTAATATATAATATTAATTATATACATAATATATATATATATTAAATATTATATATATTTATATATATAATATTAAAAAAAATACATATATATAATATATATATATAAATTAAATATTATATAAAAAAAAATATTAAAACAAAATTAAAATTAAATAAAAATTAAAAAACGAATTTAAATAACCAAAAACAAAAAAAATTAAAAATAAAAAATAAAAAAAACGAAAATCAAAAA
>CM021100.1:415372511-415524013 GCA_007115665.2 Sequoiadendron giganteum | reverse complement strand
GCAAACTCATACTGATACAAACTGACTCAACCACACATATGTACAATATAAGTCTAACTCTAATCATGGTTACATTGCTTCCAGACATATTATAATCAAGTGTGCTGAAGAAACCATACGCACAACATAACACAGTGTTATCCTAGACAGAGTGTCATCGCAAGGTTTGTCATGAGATATCCTCTGGGCATTCCTCATAGGCTCCGAAAATCCTGGTGGCCTCAACCGAATCCCGACACTCATACTAGCTCAAGCAGAATCAACTACCTCTCATAAGGACAAGATAGTGATCTTGCCATTCCAGGCCTTCTCACTCACCTCAAGTCTAAACAAATCCTTGTGTCTATGAGTGAGGTTAATTTATCTTGGTTAATGTGAACTACATTCTAATCCTCTAAGTACATTTACTTTAGTTCTCAGTTGTTAAAATATTTTCTAAAGTTTTCCTGGTTTACCTCTTTGGGCTCTGGCCCCTAACAAAAGCCACTCTTCTAATTGGATAACACACTACACAATCTAACTCCAAGGGTTACGCAAGTGTTACAGAACTGAACCAACTTGCTTTCTCCTATCCTAGGAGGCAACCACAAAGAAATCCACTCCAACACTAGGAGGAAACTAAAAAATTGTAACACTACCCAAGGGAAAATCAAAACAATTATTTAACAAAGGAATGACCCATGTTTTACTGGAAGACTTTACAAACAAAAACTCAACACTCATTCACAAAATAATCATTAAAAGAGAATCCATATAATCATGCATTGGCAATGAAAAATACTATATCTGGTTATCCTAAAACCATGTTCCTATCTAATGCTTTTCACAGAAAATAGAATAACACCATTCTAGAATTTACATTGAGCAATAAATTTCCATTAAATAAATAATCTCCACAACTTAATCAAATCATGAGCAATAATAAATTCAACTATAATTAGTTGTCTAAATCGTTGCATGTTCCTATGTCTAACAAGGTATTAAATATGAATTTCAACAAGCAAAAACATCTTATATTAAAACTAATATTCGCTATTAAAATATAACTCCTATTCTCATTTTAATTCAGCAATTCAAACTATAAAAAAAAAAACCTTCAAATAAAGTTAAATAAATTAATATATAATATTAATTATATACATAATATATATATATATTAAATATTATATATAATATTAAAAAAATACCTATATATAATATATATATATAAATTAAATATTATATATATATATATATATATATATATATAAAATATTAAAACAAAATAAAAATAAAAATGAAAAATTAAATAAAAATTAAAACCGAATTCAAAATAACCAAAAAACCAAAAATAAAATAAAAAATAAAAAAAGAAAAATTAAAAGAAAAATGAAAATCGAAAAAGAAGATGGCAGGGTCGGACAGTACTTGTACCCTACCCACTATCTGCAGACCGCAACCCACGCACTCCGCCGACTATACTTTAAGTACAGCAGCCGACAGTAAATGAAGGGAAGGGGGCCGCAGTCCCCACGGGACAGTGCGTTCCCGCATGTGGTGGGTGTACTGCCCAGTGGGTACTGCATACCCACAATAAACAAAAAACAGTGGGGGGCCGAACCCCCCCCACACATAAACTTTTTTTTCTACAAACAAAAATTTCAAAGAAACAATTTCGTAGGTAGTATGAAATTTCGTACATTTGCCGTACCGGCGATATTTACAAAAAAATTAACAACACAGTAAATTAAAAATCTATATGTATGTAAATATAGATTATTTATATCATATTTAAAATATGATATATGTAATGTATATTTACATAGATATATTTTTTTTTGAGAATTACATTTACTGGTGAAATTGAAGAAATAAATTTAAAACCAGTAATAAAATTGACAAACAATAGACATCTCATGCTCAAGAGATTTATAAATTGAATACCAAAAGAAGCCATCCTTCCATGTTTTCAAGTAATATAAACAAAGGCAAGGTAATACATTGATTTTGAGTTTCAACAACAGAATTTTCTAAAAGGGTTTGTATTTTGAAAAACAAATCTAAATACCAAAATGTTGAAGTTTAACCTAGGGTTTCAAATAAATCGCTCATTTGCAATTTCTTATCATCTAGAAAATAGATTAAACTAGGAACAATAAATCAAAGTAATAAAAGAAAACCTGGTTATTTGAAGCCACAGGAAATAGCCAAGATTCTTGATGCAGAGCTTCCCTTAAAATCTTCACAATTCCTTTTCAACAATGCAATGAATTTCCAGCTAGCTTTGATCCAATAGCTCCACCTTCTTCACAAAATTTTCTCTCCTTTCAATTTAATTCACCCAACAGAAAATACTTCCAAAATCTTTCATGTGCCAACTCTCTCCAAAATTTTTCATGCTTGTAAAAAAAAGAAGGAAGAAGAATCCCCCAAACATTTCTACCCTAATCTTATAAAACATCATTTCCTCAAAATTCCAAAATAACCTAATGCAACCCTAATTCACATTCAATGCATGAAATTGAATTTAAAAGTTAATTTCATTTCCCCTTTTTGGAAGGCCCTAATTTTGACTTTAAAGTAAAATTTCAATTTCTTATAACACCCCTTTTGATTTAATTTAATTTATCAATCAAATATACTTACTTAATTATTATTAAATTATTTAATAACTAAATCCAATCCCTTGAGATTTAAATTTAATAAATTAAATAATTTAACTTTAATTAACTTACTTACAATTATTTAATAATTAAACTTAATCCCTTGAGATTTAAATTTAATTAATCAAGTAATTTAAGTTTAATTTCCATGATAATTTTAAATATAACGAATAAGCATCATTAATACAATATAAAAATAAACATCTCTTCCAACCAATGCAATTTTCTAAAAGAATTATTTAATAAGTCAACACTTTTCAAAACATTACCTAACATCAAATAAGATACAACATGACTCAATAATCAAGACTGACGACACACCAAGGCTAGGGTGTAGGGCTGACACATGTTACCAAGCTACTATCTCCCGTTCAACTTAACCATTGGATCAACATGCTCAAACTTGTGAAACCTAGTGGAGTCGATGTCATGTACCTGCAACCTGAAATCAAGTAGACAACATAATATATCTAGCATATAATTCACACTGTGAAGAAGAAATCTCGGATTCGCAGGGCGCTCACAAGCGAGTGATGAGAATCCATCTTCTTCACCAATACACTCATCAAAGACTGACACTAACGTCATAAACAATACTCACATAAATAATCTCATGATAATTCTACTGACATCATTAATTCATTAAAGCATGTGAAATAAAATTAGATAATCACATCACACAATAATAGTTGTCGCTCAAGAGTAGCAATCAAAACATCATAATAAAAATGTGTCCAGTATCAAAGTAGCTGTAACCCAAGCAAAGCATAAAACAACATGAAACGAGAAGCAAAACGGAGGGGTATTACAGTGTTGAAGGAGTAATGGAAGATAACCTATAGATGAATATGCCTCCAAATAACATTGATAAATATGTTAATGACGAGTAGAAGAGTATGAATGGATTTGGTGCTGAAGATGAGAAGGTTAAGGAAGAGATTGGAAATTCTAAGAAGAATGATGAGAAGGCATAAAGTGTCATTCGTAACAAGGAAAATGATTTGGAAATGAAGGATGTAGAAAATAAAATGAAGATGGTTGGAGAGTATCCCAGTACCTTTAGAGATACACTAAAGAATTTTGTAAGTATGTAGGTCCAATTCTAGTCAGTTGTATCTACCCAGCTACTACAACCTCCAATACAACAAGGGTAGGTTGATATGGATATGATTTCTCCATTGTACAAGCTAAAATTAAGTGATGCTTTCCATTCATTTTACTAGAAATAAATTCTAACAACTCATGAGAAGAGTGAAAAACTTATTGATGAAGTAGTAAAGGTGCTATAGGAGAGCATACCCGATGCAAGAGTTGATAATTCTTTATCTGATATAGAAAATTTGAATTTTTGCTTAATCCATTTAAAGAATATTCTAGTGGTTTGAAGGATAAATTGGAGAAGGAGATAGATAAAAAGGTTAATGATAAAATACTAATGAATATAACAAAGAAATATGCCACCACACATAATAAATTTTAGGATAATATTAAAGATGCACAAAATATTGTTGCAAATACAAGGTGTTGTTCCAATTTTGTATGAAGTGGCCCAACTCTAGCAAAGCATTAAGGATGAAATGGACTCATTGAGTCCTAAATTGATAAGGAATCTTGTGCCTATGATCCACCATAAGATATTGATGGTAGCACAAGGTCAATAATTGAGAATATGCGTAAGCAGTTCTTCAAATTGTAAGTACAAAAGGAGATGATTATTATACATAATTTGGTCATCTTAGGGATCTAGTGAATGAAAACTTTGAACCTATTTATATTTCCTTGATGAATTCGTAGAAGGAAATGAAGTTAAATCTAGTGCCTAACTCTCTAAATGATGGAGAAGAGCTATTCATGGAGTTACATACATAGAGCCGCATGCTTGTCCTATCCAAGAAAGCATGGTAAAAGGAAAGAAATTTTGGAAAGAACACCTTGAGAAGTTCTAGGTGTTAAATGCATCTTCCAGTTGGTTGTACATATTTTTTTCTTGTTATGCATTTTAGATTTCTTAGTCAGATTTTATTGTATATATGAACAAATGGTCAAGACACTTTTAAGTGAAAATATTGATTCAGTTGGATGGATAACACTACCAGAGGAATATTGGTTAAGATTTTTGAATTTTGTTACTCCCATGTATATATGTATATATCAATTAGGGGGAGAATGTGAGAAAGGGAGTATATTTGTAATTCAAGGTGAATGCAAAATCATGTAATTCATGAAAGGGAAACTGAAGAACAAAACATATGTATGTGCCCTTTGACCTTGATGCCAAAGGGGGGGAGTATTTTTTGAGAGAAATTCTGGCATGTTCTCATCACTGAAAAATGGGGTGATTTTTGAAAGGTTAAAGATTTTTTCTTTGAAATTTCTATTGGAAACATGAGCATAAGTTATATAGAATGCAAGTACTATTTTGTCATTGATGTCAACGTTGTGGCTTCGTATGAATATTGTTATGTAGATAAATTTATGAAGTATGATCATGCATAAACATGTTAATCAAATACATAGTTGCAAGAAGGTTTGATCCAGTGTAAATAGTTGAAGTGGAGAATCGGCCAAGTGTCAGAACAATGTTTTTAGTATACAAGATATTTGGTAATTTGGTGCACACCAGTCTGTATTAGAGAATATTTCTATACAATATTAATACAAATTTTTGGATGTTAGAGGAGTCTAAATCCATATTTTTACATTGTTTTGTCCTCTGGTGTAGAAGTTATGAATGATAAAATATCTAGCTTGCTAGTGATAGTGATTCTAATGCACAATGTATGTTTTTTCAGGTCCAAAATTGATCATGGAATAATATTTTATATTGTGGATTTATGTAGGTGTTTACAAGTATCAAGTGTACCTATTTTCCAAGTGGCATGAATTTTGGTGGTCTATCTATCAGTTTGTGACTGATCAGTTGGTGAATTTTGATGTTATATCACGAATGGTGCCAACCTGACATATTCAGAGTATTGCAGAGTTTTGGGAGGTGTTGATCTATAATGTTGGAGCTATTATAGGTCCAAACCTGACCTATTTGAGGTGTTACATATTTTAAATTAAGGCGTGCATGTGTATGGTTGATTAGGAGCCAACAAGTTATGCTTTTTCTTGATACATCTAATTAGGCCAACCTAATTGATGTTGTAGGTGTTTGTGGATATGATGGATATATATGTAAGTTAATTTTAGTGTTGTATAGTGAGAATACAAGTATTGTTGATGTGAATTATGTGAAAGAGATGCTAGTGCAAAGAAGAGTAGAGTATTAGGGAAAAGTGATATGAAGTGTGTTGAATATGTATATTGAGATTTAGTGGAACTATATTCCAACATGTTGTAGGTGCATTTGTAAAAAAATATTTTGGCTATGTTCCACCCCTCTCTTCTATCTTTTCTTCTTTATATGGGAAGTGAGTCTGCTAGGAAAGTGAATTCATTTGTAGTGAGCATTTTTCTAATATCTTATAACTGGTTATAATATAATGTGAGCTAATCCTCACCATGGCTTTTTCCTTTTTTTGTTTTCCATATAAAAATTTGGTGTTCATGTGTTATGTAGTTTTGATGGTTACTTTCATACTTTTCTTTCTTACTGCAAATTGAGTATGTTGTGTGGAATGAATGCTTAAATTTTTAAGTGGTTTCAAAGAATATTGATTCACTCCCTAGTATTTTGAGTATTCAACACCTATCTTACCATTACAAATACTTGTAATAAGGATTGTGGTTGGAAAAAATATACTTCATATTTTATGTGATCCTTTAAACCGCCTTTAAACTCTTAGCGAAAGGGTTTGAAATTGATGAATATAACCCTTGACCATTCCTGTTTTCTTTAATTTAGTGAGTTGGTAGAGCTATATATCCATAAAGTAATCTCCATAATGGGTAGTGAGTTCCTTTTGAAAAATTAACCATGTGACCACACAACCCTTTTTTCTCTTCTCATCACATATCCAATGATACCAAATAAATTGATGTAGTTATAGGTATAATGACGCCATAGAGACCTTTTGTTGACTAGTAACATGATGAATATCAAGAAATGATCCATTTGGCATAGCTAATTGGTTGGATCATTACCATCAAAATTTCTCATATCCAACTTGGTTATGAATTTCATTGGCATATGATTATTAAAGGAAGGATCCTTCTTGAAATCAAAGTGAAAACTCTAATTTTCAAATAAATCAATTATTTTTACTTGAAATTATTTGAAATTTTGTTTGTAGTCTCCTCTATCATATCTTCCAAAAACCCACTAAAATTGAAGAGCCAGTTATGTAGGATGTTGGATATATGAACCTTCTAAATAATTTGGTCAAAAACTCTAATTTTGTAATAATTTGCTCAATTCTACTCCAATTCTTATGAAATCTAAGCTATAGATTCTTTAATATGACCTTCAAAAATCCTTAAAAATTAAGATAAAATTCACCAAAATCAAGGAGATATGGGATTCACAAAATGATGTACCAAATTGAAAAAGTTGCATTATCATAACAATACTAAGATCACAATTCAAGAAATGGATAGGGCTGCAGATGATAGGTGTTCTTTTGTGGATGGTGGGAGGCCTTCTGGTGTTGGAAGATAGGGCATGAGAGGGGTAGAGATATTGGTTGCACAGGGCATGTTTGTGCTGAAGGGGACAATGAAGGTGTTTGTAGCAGATCAGGGTATTGGGGGTACAAAGATCACAAATGTCCGTAGAGAACAGGTCGAGCAGAAGGGCCAAAATGGCCAATGACAAGGGGAATGAGGATTTTGTAGAAGCGATGGAAAGGACAGGGAGAACCGAACAAATAAATCTATGACACAAAGGAGACTGTTGATTGGTGGGTTTATTTATGTGGCTAATGCTTTCTCCGTTGATTTGAAAGTTGAGACAAAAGAAGAAATTGATTATAATGCTTCTTCCTTCTCGTCACATGGGGTGATTTGTTGGTTTAAGAATTTTTGGCCTTCCCTCCCTCAGCTGCACTCCCAAATCTCAAAAGAATGGAAGCATTTAATCACTGGTAAAGTTCATATTTTCCCTATGTCCAAGGGGTTTTTTGTTGCAAAATTTGACATTGATCAATATAGAAACAAAATTTTATGTGATCACGTTTTTAGCTGGGAGGATAAATTTTTGCTGATGATTAAACCTTGGCATGTTGATTTCAATCCTTCTTTTGAAACCTTCAAGAAGATCCTGATTTGGGTTCGACTTCCTAATCTTCTTCTCCATTTATGGACTGATTCCCTTTTAGAGGAAGTGGGTGAGGCTCTTGGAGATTTTTTTCTGGTGGATGATGCATCCTCTGATATGTTTCACTCTACCTTTGTCCACATATTGTTTAAAACTGATGTCTCAAAAGGGTTTCCTGCTAAGATATTACTTAAAACTTCTAAGAATTCTTGGGTCCAAGATTTTGGACTATGAAGGGATTCCCTTCCGATGTAGAAGATGTTTTAACATAGGTCATGCTACTGCTCAATGTGGTTTTGAGAAAAAATCCATGAAGGCTACGTTGTGGAAAGGTGCTTCTCCGTAGCATTATACAGTTGAGAAGAAAGTTGAGCAGCCTAGGAGTTTTTCTGAGGTGGTTACTTTGGAATCACAGGGCCTTGGGGCATCTCTCCAGATGTATCTAATGGTGGGGTTGTTGATGCAATGCAAGATTACAACATTTTGAAAACCCTACTGAGAAAGAGAGTGGGCCTATGGCTGCCATTGCTGGTGATAGTGCTTCGACTTTCATTTCGGGTGGCTCTCCTAAGTTGATCACGCCTACGGGGAGGAATACATATCAAATCTATAAAGCAACGACTGTAGGGTTTCCTTTTTAGAATAATGGTGTGCTCACTTGGCTTGATAAGGAAACACAAGTGGAAGAGGTCTTGATAACGGTAAAGGGAAAGAAAGATAAGTCCTCTAAGTCTCCTTTTGATATGACTCTCTGCTCCCATTAGACTAATTCTAAATTTAAATCCTAATGGTTCTTGTTTGGGGGCTGGTTTTTGGCTGACTGTTGGTTGTTTAGTGGCTTTGTAGTTAGTTGTGGTTCTTTGGCCTTGGTTTCCTTTTTTCCTTGCTTGTTCCTGATTTCTTATCTTTATGTTTTGACAACCTTCCAGTCGAGGGTTCTCGATCCATTCAAAATTTGTTTGAAAAGGGTTTCGGGGTCCCTTCAAAAATTGTTTTTACTTTAATAAAAATCAATACCAAGATCATGCTTTGATACCACTTGTAATGATTTAACTTGAAAAATAGAATAATATGATAGAAAACATGCTAAAAATACTTGATAATAATTGAGAATAATAAGCCACTTTAAGGGCGGAATGTCCAAATATCTCCAATGGGAACATAATTCATAATATGATAATGAAATAAGACTCACAACCTCCTCTATATACCTATTTATGCTTAGGATATCACCTAGGCCGACCTAGATAACCCTATATAAGCTCTTTGTCAACCTAATTAACTAAATAAAAATATAATAATTATAATATGACTTAATTGGGAGTTAGTATAGCCATAAGGTGACTATACATAATGTTGGTGTAATTAAATGTATTGTACCTTGTCATAGGTCATAAATACACCTTAGTTAAGTTTAATTAGGGACCACTTAGGAGTTGTTCGATATTTTCCACCTTTGGTGGACTCCTCTTCTTATTATTTTATCACCTCCACCTTTCATGGAAATATCATGTGATTAGGTTTCCACCTTTTGTGGGTGATCCACTATTTGTGGTGGTTATCACATTATCAGTTTCCACTTTAGGTGGAGTGATAACTTTTCATTGTTGTCTCATGTCATAAGATTACGACACTTTTCATAATATTATGCACTCCAATGTTCTCACCCTGGCTATATAACCAAGGGGTCTCTATTACATTTGTACACATTGAATCATATCATATTGACATTGAATACAGTTTATTCTTGTCACATTATTTTCTCTCTTCTTGTGCTTTCTATTTGGTCCATAGATCTTGGTATCCATAGCCAGTTCAAACATGGTATTAGAGCATGTTTGATTCTAACATGGTATCAGAGCATGTTTGATTCTAACATGGTATTAGAGCGGGTTGGGTTCCATTGGAGAGTTTTTTTTCTGAAGAGAGGTACCACATTTGGAGAGGATCCATTTTTGGTTTTTTTATTGCAGGTTCATATTGGATCTTGTTGGTGCAAATTTGAGCTCACCATTGCATCCAGAAGGCTCAAGAAAGTTAGATTTGGCTGTTGGTTCACTCAATTTGATCACCATGTCCATTTTTGGAAAACTAGACATCGACGAAAAGCTAATTTCGAGCACTTCATAGTGCTGTAGGCCATTTCTCAGATTTTGTCATCTACATAAATTTGAGGTTATTTTTCATCATGGAGGTAGATGTGAACATTCATCAGTGCATGCACGATTTCCTTTTTTGTATGCATTAGGTTTGCATTTTCTCTTTGTTTTATGCATGTTTTGCATGTTCTCCTTTTACAATCATGGGGTATTGTAATAAATGAACTTACATAAAGTTCCATCAGAGAGGCTTCTTGCATAATAATCCGATTAGAGTGTACTTGCACTTTGATCTCATCTTTGTATTGATGACAACTTGCATGAGTTGTATTTGGATTCTCTTGTTTCTTTTGGCCACATCTTGCTCATAGCTTGGTACATTTTGGTTTGCATCGGTTCACATCTCAGATTGAGAACCTATGATTAATGATCCTAAATCACATCAGATTCACATTGGGTCAAATCTCAGTTTGAGGGACATTTATCTGGTGGTTAATGTTATAGAATCTTCATGGTACTTGCTCCTATGTATCATTTTTAGTCATAGTTTGGCATCAGCATTGAGATACACATAGCTTCCAGATTCTTTCATCATATCATTCCCTTTTACGGGGGGCATCATTTATCCATCTACTGTTGCTTCATGGATTTCAAGGTTGTTCTAGTTTGTGAGTTTTCTAGTGTTCCTTGGCATCAGGTCTGCTATTGCTTTATCATGATTCCACCTTGAGTCAATCAGTGACTTGCATATGGTTTCAGTAGCAAACAAAAGTATTTTTCCTTGCTTTCCAGATTGAGGATTCCAGTGTTACTCCACAATGTACTTCCAATTCTTCTCTTGCAATAGGTTATCTCATTGAGGGTGGACCTACCTTGTCTCTCTTCTACTTCTCTCTTATGGGGGGGTCTTTTTCCTCACATGAGGTTTTTACCTTCTCATGCATCATTGAGAGTATTTCCATTATTGTATTTCATCTCTCTTTTGGGGAGGAGTTTTTTCCCATTGGGTTTTCTCATTTTCTCCATTTGTGAGAGATTGCATTGCATTTGTACATGGGTACCTAACATGGCATAGTTGTCATGACTCATCTTGCACTATTTTCATTTGTGTACATTCTCCCTAAGTTGCTCTTAAGGGGGTGTGTTGGTGTAATTAAATGTGTTGTACCTTGTCATAGGTCATAATTAGACCTTAGTTAAGTTTACTTAGGGACCACTTAGGAGTTGTTGGAGATTTTCCACCTTTGGTGGACTTATTTTCTTATTACTTTATGACCTCCACCTTTCATGGACATATCATGTAATTAGGTTTCCACCTTTTGTGGGTGATCCACTATTTGTGGTGGTTATCACATTATCACTTTCCACTTTAGGTGGAGTGATAAATTTTCATTATTGTCTCATGTCATAAGATTACAACACTTGTCATAATCTTATGCACTCCAATGTTCTCACCTTGGCTATATAAACAAGGGGTGTCTATTACATTTGTACATATTGAATCATATCATGTTGACATTGAATACAGTTTATTCTTGTCACATTATTTTCTCTATTCTTGTGCTTTCTATTTGGTCCATAGATCTTGGCATCTATAGCCAGTTCTAACATGGTATTAGTGCATGTTTGATTTTAACTTGGTATTAGAGTATGTTTGATTCCAACATGGTATCGGAGCGGGTTGGGTTCCACTGGAGATTCTTTTTCTGAAGAGAGGTACCACATTTGGAGATGATCCATTTTTGTTTTTTTTATTGTAGGTTCATATTAGATCTTGTTGGTGCAAATTTGAGTTCACCATTGAATCCAGAAGGCTTGAGAAAGTTAGATTTGGCTTCTGGTTCACTCAATTTGATCACCATTTCTATTTTTGGCAAACGAGATATCGACGAAAAGCTAATTTTGAGCACTTCATAGTGGTGTAGGCCATATTTTCAGATTTTGTCATTTACATAAATTTGAGGTTATTTTTCATCATGGAGGCAGATGTGAACATTCATCAGTGCATGCACTATTTCCTTTTTTGTATGCATTAGGTTTGCATTTTCTCTTTGTTTTATGCATGTTTTGCATGTTCTCCTTTTACAATCATGGGGTATTGTAATAAATGAACTTACATAAAGTTCCATCAGAGGGGCTTCTTGCATAATAATCTGATTAGAGTGTAGTTGTACTTTCATCTCATATTTGTATTGATGACAACTTGCATGAGTTGTATTTGGATTCTCTTGTTTCTTTTGGCCACATCTTGCTCATAGCTTGGTATATTTTGGTTCGTGTCAGTTCACATCTCAGATTGAGAGCCTATGGTTAATGATCCTGAATCACATCAGATTCACATTGGGTCACATCTTAGTTTGAGGGCCATTTATTTGATGGTTAATGTTCCAGAATCTTCATGGTACTTGCTCCTATGGATCAGTTTTAGTTACAGTTTGGCATCGGCATTGAGATACACATAGCTTCCAAATTATTTCATCATATCATTCCCTTTTACGGGGGGCATCATTTATTCATCTACTATTGCTTCATGGATTTCAAGATTGTTCTAGTTTTTGAGTTTTCTAGTGTTCCTTGGCATTGGGTCTCCTATTCATTTATCATGATTCCACCTTGAGTCAGTCACTGACTCGCATATCGTTTCAGTAGCAAACAAAAGTATTTTTCCTTGCTTGCCAGATTGAGGATTCCAGTGTTACTCCACATTGTATTTCCAATGCTTCTCTTGCAATAGGTTATCTCATTGAGGGGGGAGCTACCTTTTCTCTCTTCTACTTCTCTCTTATGGGGGGTTCTTTTTCCTCACATGAGGTTTTTACCTTCTCATGCATCATTGAGAGTATTTCCATTATTGTATTTCATCTCTCTTTTGGGGAGGAGTTTTTTCCCATTGGGTTTTCTCATTTTCTCCATTTGTGAGAGATTGCATTGCATTTGTACATGGGTACCTAACATGGCCTAGTTGTTGGGACTCATCTTGCACTGTTTGCATTTGTGTACATTCTCCCTAAGTTGCACTTAAGGGGGTGTGTTGGTGTAATTAAATGTGTTGTACCTTGTCATAGGTCATAATTAGACCTTAGTTAAGTTTACTTAGGGACCACTTAGGAGTTGTTGGAGATTTTGCACCTTTGGTGGACTTATCTTCTTATTACTTTATCACCTCCACCTTTCATGGACATATCATGTGATTAGGTTTCCACCTTTTGTGGGTGATCCACTATTTGTGGTGGTTATCACATTATCACTTTCCACTTGAGGTGTAGTGATAAATTTTCATTGTTGTCTCATTTCATAAGATTACGAAACTTTACATAATCTTATGCACTCCAATGTTCTCACCTTGGCTATATAACCAAGGGGTCTCTATTAAATTTGTACACATTGAATCATATCATATTGACATTAAATACAATTTATTCTTGTCACATTTTTCTCTCTCTTCTTGTGCTTTCTATTTGGTCCATAGATCTTGGAATCCATATCCAATTCTAACATGGTATCAAAACATGTTTGATTCTAACATGGTATCAGAGTGGGTTGGGTGCCATTGGAGAGTTTTTTTCTGAAGAGAGGTACCACATTTGGAGAGGATCCATTTTTTGTTTTTTTATTGCTCATTCATATTGATGTTGCTTGTGCAAATTTGAGCTCAACATTGCATCCACAAGGCTTGAGAAAGTCAGATTTTTATTTTGGTTCACTCAATTTGATCACCATTTCCATTTTTGGCAAACGAGATATCGACGAAAAGCTAATTTCAAGCACTTCATAGTGGTGTAGGCCATTTTTTCAGATTTTTTCATCTACATAAATTTGAGGTTATTTTTCATCATGGAGGCAGATATGAACATTCATCAGTGCATGCACTATTTCCTTTTTTGTATGCATTAGGTTTGCATTTTCTCTTTGTTTTATGCATGTTTTGCATGTTCTCCTTTTACAATCATGGGGTATTGTAATAAATGAACTTAAATAAAGTTCCATAGGAGGGGCTTCTTGCATAATAATATGATTAGATTGTAGTTGAACTTTGATCTCATCTTTGTATTAATCACAACTCGCATGAGTTGTATCTGGATTCTCTTGTTTCTTTTGGCCACATCTTGCTCATAGCTTGGTACATTTTGGTTCGCATCGGTTCACATCTCAGATTGAGAGCCTACGGTTAATGATCTTGAATCACATCAGATTCACATTGAGTCACAACTCAGTTTGAGGGCCATTTATTTGATGGTTAATGTTCCAGAATCTTCATGTTACTTGCTCCTATGGATCAATTTTAGTCACAATTTGGCATCGACATTGAGATACATATAGCTTCTAGATTATTTCATCATATCATTCCCTTTTACGGGGGGCATCATTTATTCATCTACTGTTGCTTCATGGATTTTAGGGTTGTTCTAGTTTGTGAGATTTCCAGTGTTCCTTGGCATCGGGTCTGCTGTTGCTTTATCATGATTCCACCTTAAGTTAATCAGTGACTCACATATGGTTTTAGTAGCAAACAAAAGTATTTTTCCTTGCTTTCTAGATTGAGGATTCTAGTTTTACTCCACTATGTACTTCCAATGCTTCTCTTGCAATAGGTTATCTCATTGACGAGGGGGCTACCTTGTCTCTCTTCTACTTCTCTCTTATGGGGGGGTCTTTTTCCTCACATGAGGTTTTTACCTTCTCATGCATCATTGAGAGTATTTCCATTATTGTATTTCATCTCTCTTTTGGGGAGGAGTTTTTTCCCATTGGGTTCTCTCATTTTCTCCATTTGTGAGAGATTGCATTGCATTTGTACATGGGTACCTAACATGGCCTAGTTATCGGGACTCATCTTCCATTGTTTGCATTTGTGTACATTCTCCCTAAGTTGCACTTAAGGGGGGGTGTTGGTGTAATTAAATGTGTTGTACCTTATCATAGGTCATAATTACACCTTAGTTAGGTTTACTTAGGGACCACTTAGGAGTTGTTGGAGATTTTCCACCTTTGGTGGACTTATCTTCTTATTACTTTATCACCTCCACCTTTTGTGGGTGATCCAATATTTGTGGTGGTTATCACATTATCACTTTCCACTTTAGGTGGAGTGATAAATTTTCATTGTTGTCTCATGTACTTGTCATAATATTATGCACTCCAATGTTCTCACCTTGGCTATATAACCAAGGGATCTCTATCACATTTGTACACATTAAATCATATCATATTGACATTGAATACAATTTATTCTTGTCACATTATTTTCTCTCTTCTTGTGCTTTCCATTTGGTCCATAGATCTTGGCATCCATAGCCAATTCTAACATGGTATCAAAGCATGGTTGATTCTAACACATAAATTGATGTACTCTAATATCAAGGGTGTAGCAAAAAAAACTAATTATGGATGAGATTTTTTATCAATTCCCTCAATTTATCTAAAAATAAAATATTTACATTCAAATATATTTATCATTAAACCAACATGAAATATAAATAGCACAATTTACTATAAAATTGCATCAATAATTTATGGAATGAAATATTATTATAAGAATAGGACAAAAGGAAATTATTTGTAGTCCAAAAATTAAAAATGTATATGGAAGGAAAATTATGAAATTATCCATATATAAAATATACCCATACATACATACATACATATTAGATAAAACCTTACAAATTAATGTAAATTATGCAAGAAAACATTGCAAATTACATTATGCAAAATTATTATTTATTATATATAACTTGTACCAAATTAGTTACATGTTTCAAATATATATAATATTGATGAAGGTAGGAGCCTCCATTAAATTATGGTTCCAACCTTATAAATATATAAGCTAACTCAAAAGTCATATTGGCACTGGTTCAATCATCATTTTGCTGATAAGATTCTTTGTCTCAATACTAGAGACAGAAAATCCATCTCTTTCTTTGTACAAAAGTTGGAGACCTTTTGACAAATTATATGCATTGTCTTTGCTAATTATTGGAACATTATCAGGCTTTAAATATTCCCAATTTAATTCTTTGAGTCTTTCATCAACTAAATAATTGAGATAATTCAATGCATCTTGCTCATTAGATCCAGGATGGTCTTTCATGTAACATGTTATACATGATACTACTTCTCCACGATCTGCCTCAGCCTTCAAAAACAATATTAAAATTTTGTGAGATGCCTATAACTACCTTAAATATATGTTGATTGATCACATGCAAAGAAATATGAGGCTATGCAAGTTAAAGATTCTAAATTTATAGCATACCTTAAATGTCCTTGTGTCACCTCTTAATCTTAATGTTAAGCATAATAACTCATCAAACCGTGATGGGTAATCAATTTCTTTGAGAATTTCATTAGAAAGAGGCACATCTAGTGATAATACAGGTTGCAAGGTCACGACACGGGACCCTGCACTCACTTTTCCATTCTCTAAATATTCCTCTAGAGATGGCATATAACCTGTCGCAAGCCATTCTGCTTCTTTCATGTAAGCATCTATATATACTTCCCACTACATTCAAATAAAATTCTGAATTATTACTATTGCTTCATGAGAGAGAAAGTAACAAGAAAAATATAAAAAAACCTAGCCCTAATATAAATATTAAGTCAAATATCCATTAAAATTAAAAAAATCTATTTTAAATTCATTCATAATGTTGAGGAAACCTAAAATATTAATATTATTAAGAAGAACATATAAGTATATATCTAGTACAATATCAAAATAGAATATCTAATTTATAGGGGAATGGTAATGATAATATTAATTAAATTGTCAACATTTTAAATTTATAAGTATCACAACTGAAATCGTTATATTAAAGTGTAACATGAAAACCAAAAGAAATATATAATATACTCCCATCTTTCATTATAGGTCTCTTATGGATGTAGGATAAATAATAACCTAAAATTTACTAATTTTATTACCAGCTAGCTATATAACCTATAAATAAACTTTGTTTTATTAAAGAGATTAAATATTAAATTTGATAGATTTTTCTATGGAATGCATAAAAATTAAGAGAGAAAAACTTTAAAATTATTTTTTCTAATTTTCTAGCAATATTGAAATGAAATTTCAAAATTGCAATAAGGAATTATATCAATATTAACTTTTATAGTTTGTCTTATGTTGTACATATATCATCTAGCTAGAGAGTTTTGTTACACTTGTCATCGAAGGACATTAGCAAGGATAAGAGGTTTATAATCCTCCTTTTAGACAATTTCCCCTTACTTTTTTAATAGGATAATCAACCCCTCCTCTCTTAGTAGTATCACATCTATTGTGTTTCTTATTTTTGTGGGTTGCTTTTAGCTATATTTTTAATCAAATTTTGATAGTCTTCCATACCTACCAATCTCCTTTCATTTTAATGTTTCTAGTATATACTTTTCAAGTTTATGATTAATAAATGACACTTAGAGGAGAACATTGTTCAAGAAATAAACTATAACTACTAAAAGGATATATAAGGCTAGTACTTTACAAATAATGTGGATTTTTTTTGAAACATTAAATAATAAAAAACAAAGCTAATTATAGGCATGATAATAAATAATAGGCCCTCTTACTTGATTAATACTATTTACAATAAGATTTTATCAAATTTATAAAAATATATAAATTATTTCTAGATCAATATAGATTCTCCTTATTTAATAATAATAAACAAGCACAAGAAAGGATAGTAAATTTATACTCTTCACATACAAGGTAGGAAAAAAAGATCAATATATTGATATTCATGAGAAGAAAATTTGTTTAGTTATGACTTATATTGTAAGTGATCCCATTTCTTATTAAAAATCATGCAAGCAATTTACTTTAGTCTTTCTCAAGGGTTTATATTTTCTAATGAGTTATATATTAGATGTAAATAGTAATGATGTGTGTTTGTGTTTTAAAAAATTAGTGAAATGAATATATTAGTCAAGTAAAATAGATTACCTATACATTTTATATAATATAACATTCATTATATTAATTAAAAAATATTGGAATTTATAAACCCATACAGCTTTGCGTGCGTAGTCAAGTGTGTCTCTTCCTTGAGTTTTCTTGGCCTCTTCAGCCATGTCCCTCACAGCTTCATCAAATGCCTTGAATGCCACTTTCATAAACTCTGGAAGTCCTTCTGTGGCTGATAAATCCCACCTATATAAAGCACAATATAAGTTATTACTATATTTTAATATATAAATAAAATATTCATTGAACATACTTTTAATAATAGTGTCTAGAAATATGTGTTTGAGTATGCACATAAGAAAATGGAAAATTAAATCAATTTATGTTTTCCCACCATTAACCATAATAAATGATCATCAAAATGTCAATTTTTACATTGAGATTGATGTCCCTAGATAAATAAATATATCATTTAAGTTTTTCCTTTATATCACCCTAATTGATCAATAACAACAAATAAATACCTTTTAATAGCTTTTGTGAAGATTTTGAGCTCATCTAAAGTTCCATAGGTGTCATAAATATCATCCAAATATGTGACAAGTGCAGACATCTTTGCAAATCCAATTCTAAAGGCTGAATATTTGGCCTCAATACAACCTACAGCTGCCCAGAGATAATATTCCACATGGCGATGACGAGCAAACTCTAGTGTAGCCAAACCAGAATCTATCCACCATCTAAAATGCACACACATTTCTTAGTAAACTTGATTTTTTGAATCTTCAACTACACATTATATTAAAATAAAATTAAACCTCAAATTATAGAGAATATCTTCAATAATATAAATTACTCACCTTGAGAGAATTTTAAGCTCTTCTTGTTGTAATGATTGAATCATATTAAAATCCAACTTTGCCAATTCTAAAATTTTTGTGAAGAAAATGCTACAAGAAATCAAACATTGCGATGTAAATTTCTCTTAGCGATCATTAAGAAGACTTCAAATCTTAAAATTTTATATTTCTTTTCTTTTAAAATTCTAAAATATTTATGTTAACTTTCAAATGATTATCTAAAATTTTAAATGTTGAGGAGATGGATATGATACAAGGTATTGAAATTACTTGTTGGAAGTTTTGGGAGCCTTTGAAATATCTTCTCCATATATGTCAATATAGGTCCTTGCTTCCAACCTAGGCACATTGGTGTGCCAACCATACTCTAGATTGAATTGAATCTATTATATCACATAGATTAGAATTTTAGTTGAGAAATAGATTCATAGAGTTAATATGAACATAATATTAATAAGAATGGATACCTCTCTTGAAAGATTGAAATTGTTAATCGTTTGTAGAGCTTGTTTTAAATATGTAGTAGAAAAAGATTTGGCATCATCCATAACTTTCTCCCCAGGGAATGCAATGAGTGAAGCACGAAATAAATTTAGAATGCTTTTTATCTCCTCCTCATTTGATTGATTATTTGAGTGCAAAGATTTCCCATCTTTAGGTATGAATTGTTGCAACATGTCTGCATTGATATAAGTTAGAATTAATTTGATGTACTATAAATTGCCTAGAGAAAATCACTAATATCAAAGTTTACTACTTTTAGAGGAATGAAAATATTTCAATGAATAAAATTAGAATGGTTAACATATTTTAAAAATAATTGTAAAAACATTTGAATACAAAACTACAATACAAATAAATAAATGTTCTACAATCTATAATTTGATTGCATTAGTGACCCTTTACGATTTCTAAGAAAGTTTATTGGAACAAATTTGAATTTTGAAATAGAATTTAATTATTTTTAATGTAATTTTTCATATTAAATAGAAATATATATATCCTATTAAAAATTAAGCCCTATTAATCCTAATATAATCTATTCATACAACACATATCAATCAATTATGTTGAACTTCTACAAAATGAGGAAAAAAAAGACTTTGATTGGATAATCAACTTAAACATTTATTAGCCAACTTCATACATTTAGTGGTTTGAAGGGCTTCTTAATATTATATTAAAATTTCAAACTCAAAGAAACTTTTAAGTTCTTTAATCAATTAAAAAATATTTTAATTTTTTTTTACATATTTTATGTGAATTCAAATCTATTAAATTACTAGATGACACTTTCACTTAAATGTAAATGAGAATTATAATATATTTATTAATTAAACTCTTCCAAAAAAATATAATATAATTTTTATTTAAAAAAATCACATCTATAAATTAGTATGTAATATAATATTTAATCAAAACAATACAACATCAAATGCTTAAATAAAAATCTTTTAAACAATCATAATTATATACATAACAACATTTTTATTTAATGTTTCTTTAAACTCAAACATTTTTTTCTTTGAAAAATTCTTATAAAAAACTAAACAATTGAAATAATCTTAAAAACTATATATATATATATGATAAATAATCTAACATTCTATATCTCAGTAGCGTATGTTCTTTTAAGATTTAAATAAAAATATTTTGAATCTAAACAATATAACTGTTTTTATAATAGAACACATAAATTCTATTAATCCCTCTATATTGTCTTAGATTTTTCAAATTTTATGGACAATTGCTACTGTATTTCTGTAGTCTAAATATGATTTAAAGTTATCTTACTGTTTTCTATAAATTCTAAATGAGTCTTAAATTTAAATGAAGAAAAAAAAAAATCTGATTTAAGAACTGAAGATATCACCTGAAGAGACACCATATCTATGAAGGTGAAGAATTCGAAAACCCAATGCTGTGGTGTTTAGATCTGCATGAGTACTCTCTCTACCACATCCAATGCTGTGGTGTTTAGATCTGCATGAGTACTCTCTCTACCACATCCAATGCCTGCTTCATTCCAATATCTGTTATTCAAATGAATTTTAGGTACGAGAATTGAGTTAACGAATATAATTTTTGATTAAACAATACACTCTACACTTTGATTTGTTTGGATGGTTCATATTAAATGACATTAGCTTCTCGAGTAGAATCTACCTATTACCGTGATTTGTTTCATCTGAACAAAGGAAAGCTTAGAATGTGTTGTTTAAACCCGACATGAGTACAACCTATAATATATATGGATCCATCATAATCATATGAACAAGTCAAAGTTTAGAATATGTTGTTTAAACCTGACGACGAACACAACCTATAATATAAATGGATCCATCATAATCATATGAACAAGTCAAATTTTAGAATATGCTGTATAGATCTGATGATGAATAAAGCCTATAATACATATGAATCCATCATAATCATATGAACAAGTCAAAATTTAGAATATGCTGTTTAAATCTGACGATAAACACAACCTATAATATATATGGATCCATCATAATCATCTGAACAAGTCAAATTTTAGAATATGTTGTTTAAATCTGACGATGAATACAGTCTATACTACATATGAATCCATCATAATCATATGAACAAATCAAAATTTAAAAATGTTATTTAAACCTGATAATAAATACAACCTATAATATATATAAACCCATCGTAAACAACTAATGCATTTTGATCAAGATAATGACAGTTTACTCGAAGATTAGGATTCCCACTTAAACAGTCTTGGACGAACACAATGCAAAAAAACATAATAACATTCATCTTGAACCAAAAAAACAAGCAAACCTATAAACATAGTCGAGAGCTATCTTTATTTCATTTTGAAAGTGACGGTCTATTCCAAGTCGTTCTACTGTGTCAACCATTGAAAGATGTTGAAACAGATCGTTTGCAGATGAAGATTGTACGGGAAGGGCATTGAACATGTCCTTGACATCCTTAATGAGCTTCTCAGCATGTTCACCATAAGAGGGAGCCTGTGAGCCACACAGATCCAACAAGGTAAGACAAGAAATAGGAACTTCTGTGACACAACAGATTATGCAGTGACAGGATGTTTCACCTCTCTCTTTCTTATTTGTTCATTTTGATGATAGATCATGAATAGTGAATATGTTCACATAATCTGACTTGGAGTTCAAAATAAATAATAAAGTAAGAAATACAAAGAAAAAGAAATCAGAACTTTTATGATTATATGGTGACCATGACTTTAATATCTTTTTCTGCATTCTAATAATAAACCATAAAGTATTATCTGAAACATTGATAAAAGATACTGGCATGAAACATTGATAAAAGATACTGGCATAAAATATTTGAACTTTAAGCTTACCTCATAACCTTTTGAGAGAGATTGTATAAAATCATCGTCCCACAAGTTAGGATGATGATTGCCAATGCGTCGTGTTATGCCTTCATCAGTGGTAATCAATGCCATATTGATGGGAGCTTGAGCAGCTCTAAGGCGCATAGGGATTTTGGTTCTAAGATATGGTGTATTGAAAAGCTTCTGATGAAAAAGAGGCTTATGGACGGGTGGCTTCTGTAACTTGTGGCTAACCGTACTGGAAGCCAATGGTGTGATGCAACCTAGAGACATTTTGGCTCTATTGTTATCCTTCTAGGCGAGGAGGATCTTCTAAAGCTTACTGTCAGGCTTGTCCTCCTCTATAACTTACTGTGAAGCACGGAGGTATCAGTTTTTGTACTCTAATTTATAGAATTCATCAGGCACCGAGGTGCCAGGTTTTCTACTCCGTTGAACACGGATGTACCTAATTCAAAGCATTATGACGTGGGTTAGGTGAATGCATATTTAAGAACTTTTGAAGAAGAGAGATGATGGCATTGTAAAAAGTGTGATATCGACTAACAATTTTTTTAAGCACAAAATTTAGAGGCCACATATTCCAAATAACCAGCATATTCTCTGTAAACGACAAAGACTAGTCATTTGAGGCAATATTCTTTGTAAACTAATTAATAGGAGATGAGAATCAGTTTCTAACCATTTAGGCCCCGAACTACTCTCTTTTTTTAATTTTGATGGTAAAATCTGTACAAAATATATAATTTGAATTTTAGTATTGTTGGTTTGTATTTTGTTAAGGTAAAATTGGAAACTTTCTAAATGTATAGAATTATTAGAATTATTAATGATGATATTAATCAAAGTAGGATTTTTATCAAGTGTAAGGAGCTCAAAATATTTTTAGAATTTATGTGTGTAAAAATGGATTTAATTTAAGTATAATTTTTTAATAGTTAAATAATTAATAATAATTATATATTTCATTCTTATTATAATATGGTAAATAGTCAGCGCTGTGGGCCTAGCTCGATTAGTTAAAGCATTCTGTTGAAGGGGAAGAGATCACGAGGTCAACTCTCTCCACCGTTCCCGTGGTACTAATTTTTCTACTACAATTATAGAACTCATCAAGCACGAAGGTACCAAGTTTTCTACTATGTTAAACATGGCTACACCGAATTCAAAGCATTATCATGTGTGTTAGGTGAATGTGTTATCACATGGGTTATGTGAATGCCTTTTGAAGAAGAGATATGATGGCATTGCAAAACGTGAGATATTGAGTAACATTTTTTGTAAGAAAATTTATAGGCCTCATACACCAAATAATCAATATATTCTCTATAAACGACAAAGACTAGTCATTTGAGGTAGTTTTCTTTGCAAACTAACTTCATTAATAGGAGATGAGAACTAGTTTCTAACCATTTAGGCCCCAAACTACTCTCTAATTTGAAATTTGATGGTAAATTCCATATGAAATATATAATTTGAGTTTTAGTATTGTTTTGTTTGTATTTTGTTAAGGTAAATTTGGAAACTTTTTGAATGTATCTAGAATTATTAATAATGCTATTAATTAAAATAGGACTTTTATCAAGTGTAATGAGTTCAATATATTCATAGAATTTATGTGTGTAAACTATGTTATTTAATTTAAATTTCTTTTTTTAATAGTTCAATAATTTAAAATAATTTTATGTCATTCTTATTATAATATGGTAAATAGTCAAGGCGGTGGGCCTAGCTCAATTGGCTGAAGCATCTTGTTGCAGGAAAGAGATCATGAGGTCAAGTCCCCCCCATCATCCTTGTGGTACTCATTTTTCTACTACAATTTATGAAAATCGTTGAGCACATAAGTAAGAAGTTTTCTACTCCATTAAACATAGTGTAAAGAGCATAACTCTTTAAATCAAACATCGAAAAAACTTAAAATAATTTCATTTATATTCAAAATAAAGTCGACAATTCATTCATTTAGACATCATATATATTTAGTCAATTCCAAAACAACGAGTTAAAGTTGATAAGATATATTCAATATACAATTCCAGTTTAAATACATAAATGTGTCATAATACATGACATTTATAATAATACAAAAGAATTTGTAATAAATGTTACAATTCGAGACTTAGGAATTCAGTCGCCTTAAGCTCTACAATACATAATTACATAATACAATATAACATAAATGAAGATGACATTCTTTGATCTTCAATCCAATAGTGTATCTTCATAATGAAGACAAGAACAAGGATCAAGCGCTTTTTCCGCCCAACCTCGAAGCTTACGCTTCCCCGAAATTATTAAATCATTCAAAGAATACCTGACCCTGCATGAATCGCTTAGCAAAAAGCAGTCGACAAGCAAGATGGAATCTAGTGCGTGTCTAGTATAACTAGTAAAACCACAAGAATTTTTATTTTTCTAATTCATTTAAGAAACAAACAAGTTTGATACTAGGATATGGTAGAGAGTTCATTAATTCCATCTATTTCAATGGTCCTTAAGTTACTTGGCCAAGTAAAATGTCATGCACGACAAATAAAGTGGTTTTGGAAAATCAAAACTACACTCTCTAATAACCCATATTTGACACCCGTCTCGAAAGGTAACTTTCCCAAACACATGACATGCACATTCATTTATCAAACATACATGGTTCCAATCTATTAAATACAATCTTTCAAAAAAAATCAAACAAAAATCTTGTTTCAAGAAAATCAGTTCATATGTTGTTCTTTTCATCATTTTAATCCATAAATAACATTAAATTAATATTTAAATCGAGAAAATTAAATAAATAAAAATAAAGAAGGTGTATCTCCAGTATGTAAATTAAATATATTTAGTAAATAGTCATAAAAGAGCACATGTTCTTTCACTCTTTTTACTCTTCTATTTTGTTTCCTCTGTGAACTAATTCTAATTAGTTTTGCTTCAAGTGAATCATTTATTTAAATTTAATTGATTTATTTTATGTTTTTCATACTTGCAAAAAATAAATAAATAAATACTTTTTCATGAACAAAATTTGTTTCAGTTTCAATTTTGAATGTTTTAAGTTTTATTTGCTGAATTCACTAATTTTAACTTCTATTTCAAAATTACGTTGAAAATTTAAAAAGGCATTTAATCAAAATATTTTTTGTTTCAATTCTTTCAAATCAAATTTAAATAATATTTTTTGTTTAAGATAATTTTTTTTTCAAATCTAGGGGTGGGGTGGGGTGGTGTGTTGGGTGTGGAGGGGTACGCGGTGTGTTGTGTACGGTGTGGGGTCTAGTATGTGGGGTTGTGAGGTGTTGTGTGGGGTTGCTACCGGTGGTGAGGGGTGTGGTTTTTGGTGTGTGGGGTGTGGAGGCTAGTGTGGTGGGTTTTTGGTGCGAAGTTATGGCTGGGGTCTCCAAGATTTTGATGCTTTCAGGCACGAAGCTATATCTGACTTACTTTGTGGACGTGCATTCTCTGATGATGGAGTCCTCGTTTGTGGGTGAGAGCTCTAAGCTTAAAAAGGTTATTTCTCTGGAATCTATGCAAGATGACTTCTCTTATTAGAGCCAACATGTTCTTATCTATAAATTTCTGGGTATCTGCATCCCCCTTTCAGCTTTGGAGTCCTAGATTCATAGATCCTGGCAAGCTGAAGGTGACTTTGATATTTTGGTGGCTGGGAATGGTTTTTTCATGGTTGATTTTTCTTGCGTGTTAGATCACAACCGTGTTTTTGAGGGGGGAGCATACTTTTACAATCATGTGGGATTGTTCATGAAACCCTGGCATGGAGGATTCAATGTAGTTGAGGACTTGCCTTCCCAGGTCCTTGTGTGCGTCTGTCTGCCATGGCTGCCGTTGGAGTTTTGGAGAGAGGATATTTTGTAGAGGATTGTTGCTTTGTTAGGGAAGCCGACTGCCATTGCTCATAATACTTTGGATAAAAAGGTATTTTCATTCACTCACATTTGTGTTGAAATTAATTTAAATAATCCATTTCCAGATTCTTTGGAAATTTTTATTGGCTCTGCCTCATGGAATCAACAGTTAGATTATGAGTCCCTTCCTTTTCGATGTTGATTTTGTCACGAGTATGGACACCTTCAATGCCAATGTCCTAGGACTACTAGAACGAAGGGGGTTTCTTCTCCTCCTTCTTCAAAGACTTCAGCTGAGAAGGGAGATAAGGGCAAGGTTCCTATGACTGAGGGGGGATTGAATGATGGTTTTATTTCTATTAAGTCAAAAGCTAAGGGGAGGGGTCAAAAGTGGCCCTTTAAAGATAAACAAAGTGATCAGGGTTTCAACTATTTTGAGGTTTTGGATAGTCCGGCCTCAGAGGAGGGAATCCCAACTAAGATCTTGATTGGAGCCACTAAAATAGATATAGGGATGGAGCGGGCTATTGTTGTTAAGGATAACTCTCCACTGGTGGTGCAGGGGGGTGTCATGCCTCCTAATGCTTTTGTAGATCTATAGGATGATATTGTTTTAGCGGATTTGGCTAAGGAGGTGTTGTCTTCAAGTAGAGGTTGGGGTACGTCTCCTGGTCTTGGGGTGCTACAACACCCTCTCAAAAAGGGGCATTTCGACAATTCCTCTAAAGTTGGTTGTAAGAAGGATGCTGACAAGCTTAAATTTACTAGGGATTTGTTGGTGGAATCGGGATCGGTTAAGACCATTGAGGCCCACTTTGTCCAACCTTCCTCATGATTATTCTATCATGGAATGAAAGGGGGTTGAATAGTGCCTCCCAAAAAAAGGCTATTCAGGATCTGATTGGGGTTCACTCTTTGGATATTTTCTATGTGCAAGAGACCAAGCTTCAGGTGGATCTCATGCTTCAGTTTTCTCCTTGCATTTGGGGTTCTGAGCAGTGCCAATGTATTGGGTCTAGGGGAAGTTTCAGAGGTTTGGCTCTTTTTTGGGATCCTCATAAGGTTGTTCCTCGTTGGTGGATCTCTAGCCATTCCTCTATTTCTGTGGTGGCTTCTATTTTGGAATCTGGTGAGACTATTTTAGTTAGTAATGTTTATGCTCTAATTGATATTCATGGTAAAATCCAGCTTTGGGCTCATATCAGGTATGTTAGGTCTTGTGCATATTATTTGCCTTGGATCTTAGCAGGAGATTTTAATTTTGTGTTGTGTTTGGAGGAGAAAAGAGGGGGGCTTTTGAGGCTGGGTCTTGCTTCTGATATGTTTCATGCTAATGTGGATTCTCTTGCTCTTGTTGGCATTAAACCCTCCAATGACATTTTTACTTGGAACAACAGGGGGAGTGGGCCTATTGAAATTTTAAAGCGGCTGGACAGATTTTTGGTCTCTTGCTTTTGGGTTGGGGGCAGTTTGGTCACTTGCTCTGAGATCCTAGATTGGTGTGGCTTGGATCACTAGCCAATTAAGTTTTTTGCTTCTTCTTTCCCTAATTCTAAGAACCCTCCTTTCAAATTTTAGCCTATGTGGTTGCATGATTCGTCCTTATATATTCTAGTTGGTCAGTGGTGGAGCTCCTGCATATGGTATAATGGTATTGCTATGTATGCTTTTGTCAAGAAGCTGCAATATGTCAAGTTTCATCTTAAGCATTGGAATAGAGTGTGCTTTGGCAATTTACGGGCAAAAAAAAGGGAAGCGCAGGAGAACCTTGTTGTTATCACTTGCTAGATTAGGGATTTGGGTTTTTTAGAGGCTCTTGGGTATGCTGAGTCCTAGGCCCTAAAGGTGGTGGAGGAGTGGGAGCTTCGTGAATAATTTTTTTGGAAACAAAAGGCAAGGGTTAACTGGCTTCAAGAGGGTGACAGGAATACTGCTTTCTTTCATCATTCTCTGCAGGCTCGTCAGAATAAATGTCATATCCCTTCTCTTGTCAATCATGAGGGCTCTTCAATATCTTCTCAAAAGGCTTTGTCCAAAGGAGCCCATTAGTTCTACTCTACTTTGTTCATTGAGGACTCTCCCCCTGCTGAGGCTGATAAAAACATGGTCATTTCCTATATTCCTTCTTTGATCTCTAATGACTTGAATGCTTCTTTGATCCATCCGATTACTTTGGCTGAAGTGGAGGAGGTTGTGTTTGGGATGAATAAGGAGAAAGCTCCTAGCCCTGATGGTTTCCTTGTTGAATTCTTCCAAGAGTTTTGGGATATTGTGAAGATGGATTTTTTGGAGGTGATTCGTGAGTCTCTTCATAATAAGCAGGTGCTTCGTTCCCTGAATGCTACTTTTCTTGTTCTCATCCCTAAGAAAGATGGAGCTGATCGGTTTGATTACTTTAGACCTATTGCGCTCTACAATGTGGTGTATAAGATTGTTACGAAGTTGATTATGAAAAGGCTTAAGTCTTGTTTATCTACTGTTATTTTTGAGGAGCAAGGAGATTTTGTGGAGGGCCATCAAATTTTGAGTGGTGGTTGCCTCTGAGGTCATTCATTCCATGGCAATCTTTAAGGTCAAGTCTATGTTCATTAACCTAGATATGGCCAAAGCATATGATAGAGTTAAATGGGGATTTCTTTAGAAGATTATGTTGGCCTTTGGATTTTCTTCAGATTGGGTGAATTGGACTATGAGTTGTGTGACTTCTTCTTCCTTTTCGGTTATTGTGAATGGTGAGCCTTCTAAGCTATTTGGTGCTTCTAGGGGCTTTTGTTAGGGGGATCCACTCTCTCCTTATCTTTTTATTATCTTGGTGGAGGGGCTTGGTTGCTTCTTTAAATTCCAGGTTTCTCAGGGTTTGATTCATGGTTGGCAGTGGCAGGTGGGTCTTCCAATGCTTTGTCATCTCCAGTTTGTGGATGATACTTCCCTTATGGGGCTGGCCCATATTCATGAAGCTCATTCCTTCAAGAAAGCTTTGGATATCTACCTTGGTGCTTTGGGTTAGAAATTAAATGAGCATAAGTCTATTTTCTTCTTTAATACTCCCTAGGCTATCCAATGAAGGATTGCTGGAATTTTGTGGTTTCAAATTTGGTCTCTTCCCTTTGTCTATTTGGGGATTCCTCTTGTTGTTGGTAGGCAGCCCCGGTCTTCCTGGCAGTTGTTGCTTGACAAGTTGAGAAATAAGGTAATTCATTGGACTCATCAGTGGTTGTCTACAACTGCTAGAGTTACTCTCCTTAAGTCGATTATTCAGGCCCTCCCCATCTACAAGTGCTTTGTTCATTCGGCCCTTATGTATTTCCTTAGGGAATTTGATGCTCTCTCTTGTGAATTCCTTTGGAGTGGCAACTTGATGTCCTCCAAGTGGAGTCTTGTTAACTAGGATTCTGTGTGTAGAACAAAGCAGGAGGGGTGTCTCGGCTTACACTTTGCTATTTTGAACAGACAAGTTCTTGCTACTAAGCTTTATTGGCACTGGTGCACTAATCAACACCAACTATGGGCTCAAATTCTTAACCATAATTATCTTAGAGGTGTTGCTTATTTTGAGGTCTCCCGCTATCCTTTAGAAGGGAGTGGCTCTATGATTTGGAATACTTTGAAAGTGGGGGCTCAATTGATTAAGCATGCTCTTTTCTGGATCTGTCACTTAGGATCTCAGGCTCTTTTTTGGTTTGATGCTTGGGATGGTCACCCATCCCTTCTTTATGATTATCCTCATCTTCAGCCCCTTTGTGATGTTTTTACTATTGTTGGCTGGGACACCGTGGAACATTACAAGATTATTGAGCATAGTGGTTTTGTGGTTACCTTTCGCTGGAAGCATCCTGCTGAATGGCCTCCTGGGGTGGCTGAGGGGTGCAGGCAAGAGCTTTCTTAGCTTTTGGGTTCTCATGCTTGTAATTCTCTATGGGGCTCAGATATTTTGTCTTGGGATGGCTCTGATAGGTCTAGGAAGTACTCTGTGTCTATTGGCTATAAGCAGCTGGGTAGGAAATTGTTTGGAGATATTGAGGTCCCTTGGTGGAAGCAAGTCTAGCATAAGTTGGCTTGGCCTAAGTACAATTTATTCATGTGGTTAGTGGCTCAGAGCAGGTGTCTTACTTGGGATAATCTTTGCAAGCATGGATTTCAAGGTCCCTCTAGATGTGTGCTATGTTGTAATACGAAAGAAAGTGTCTCTCATCTTTTCTTCCAATGCTCTTATGCTAGGGAGATCTGGCATTTTTGGTGGGGGGTGTGGAATATGCCATACTAGCATGTTTGCTCATTAGCTGAGTTTGTGGATTGCTAGGGCAGAGCCCTTATTTCTACTTCCTTTCTTCAAGCTACCTAGGGGATTGGCCCTTCCTTCATTATTTGGAATCTTTGGTTGGAGAGGAAACATCGGGTTTTTTAGGATGTATTATTGGTGGCCCCTTGTCTATGGTAGAAAAGTCTGCATTCCTTGGGTGAAACTGTTGCTGCTAAGTGTGATTTGTTTGTTTCGGTGGCCCCTTTTGATGTTGATTGTTTTAAACATCTTCATCTTCCTCCTCCACAACAACAACTCAGGTGTAACATATGTCATCATCCTACCCCAAAGGTGAATAGGGAGGGAAGATGGTCCCCTCCTCCTCAGGGGGTCCTCAAGCTTAATACTGATGGCTCTTCTCGTGGAAACCCTGGTCATGCTAGTATTAGTGGGGTTGGTCGGGATAGCTTTGGAGATGTTCAGTTTATCTTCTCAGTGTATAAGGGTTTTCATTCTAATAATCTTATGGAGGCTCAGGCAATCCTTTTGGTAGTGAAGCGTGGAAGTCAATTGGGGTGGCGTAGGTTCCTTTGTGAATCTGATTCCCAAGTTGTTGTGAACCTGTTGAATAGGCGAAATTTAGATGATGTTTGTTGGCAGTTGGCTCTGATTGTGGAAGAGATTCTCAACCTTTGTACTTCTCTAGAGTTCGTTACTTTTACTCTTATTCTTAGAGAATGGAATGGTGATGCAGATTGTTTGGCTAAATGGGCTTTAGATCATCTTCAAGACTGAAACGTGTTGGATCGGGGTCAATTACCCCTTGATTTTTCTCAATAGTTGGACCACTTGGTGGATTTGGATAGGGCTATGTAACGGCCTTGCTTTGTACTTTTCCTTGGTTTAATAAAGTTTTTACCCCTCTTTTATTTAAAAAAAAATATTTTCAAATCTAAGTCCGAGTTTCTCCTAAGTTTGTAAATCAGTTATTTCTCATTGTTTTCTAACTCAATTACTTTATTAAAACTTGACCATTGAAACACTTTTTAAGTTCCATCTCGAATAATATAGCCTAAAATTTGACTGATAACCTCTTCAAAGTATTTTATATTAAGTCATGGTTTTGAGTTCTCAATGCTCACAATATAAATATTATTGGGCATTTTCATTTCACCCTAAACTATTTTTATCATTGTTTATTTAGTTCAAAACCCATGACTTATGTCCATTATGAAAGAAAAATATTGAAAAAATTAATGCCTCGAGTGATGGGTGGGTTGGATGCACGTTTCATTTAGTCCCTATAGTATATAAATCAAACTCCTCACGATTTATTTTAGTTGCATTCAATAATGGCTATTGATTTTAGTTTATTCATCCATTAATTTAATTATTATTCTCTAAGTGTGAGGTCTCTACTATCTTCACAAGCACTTATTTATTGACTAGTGATAATTTTACTATTACATTTCACAATTGGTTGTGCATAGTTGTTGTTGATGGTGGTATGTTTATTGATGATTTGATTCAACATATTTTGATATCTCATAGTTATTGTTGGGTCATGTTAGAACTTTGTATGAGTTCTATGAACTAGATCCCTACTCATGATAGATTAGCCAAATCACAAATTATATTAAAAATTATGCTTATTGGTCATTTTTTAATTTTCTTGTTCAAATGAAAAGTATTTTGATAACCATACAATTCAATTATTTTTATCCAATAAAATGGTCATGTATTTGATCAAGAAGTAACCTAGAAACTATTTTGTAGCCTCCTCTCTTCATACTACTAAGTGGGAGAATCGATCACATATGAATCTTTTTAGGAAATTATCTAGATTAAGCTATGTTGAATAATATTTGGCATTCATCAAATTGACACACTTTTCTTATATTTTATCATTGATGGGAATGATTTATGATGGGTGGGTGAGAATATATTTCATTACTAAGCGAACAATCCAAAATCTTTTGCTAAAGGAAGAAAAGGTACTCCCAATGTATAAAGGAAAAGAGTCCCATGAGAATATTAAGGAATTTATTTGACACGAAAATACAAAATTATAATATGAACAATAAATTGATCCACTTAAATTCATAAAGAGTATCCACTAGAGGGGATAGGAAATGGAAGGCCATCAAAGGAAAATATAGACCATCTAAAACAAATTGGAAGGAGATATCACCCTGAGTAGAAAACCATGGGAGTGTATCTAGAAATGCACTACAATATTATTATACCTTTTATTTAATACCCTATCATGTTGTAAGGTTTAACATTATCCCATTTGAAACTTTCACCTTATATTTTTGTGCTTACTTTGGTCTTGATCCCTTTATTAATGTTTAATGACCATTTAACCTAATTCTAGCCTTTTTGCCAATTAATAAAAGATAAAATAATTATTCCTTTACTTAGGAACACCCTACGCCATTCCTTCAAATTGAAGAATTTGAGACCATTAAGACACTAACACTAGCTGGGTGATAACTTGTCTAAACTCTGGTATGAAGTGGTTGCTAATGTCCATGTTAAAATTTTAAAGTTAAACATTTTCTAAAGTTATTCATGATCTTGTCCTTATTATGTTTCCAATGGTAGTTATTTTATAATCTTACTATAAACATAGTTATACCTACACCTTTTCCTAGGTTATAATTTAATAAGAAGCTTGATTGCATAAGAAATAGTAAATATGTATACTATCTCTTCATATCTATAGGTAATCAACAAGGCTCGATTATAGAGTAGTACTGTAACAATCAAGGGTTTTATTTACTAAAGAATGCAATCTTGTAGAACCACCATAATAATGTGGATTATTATCCACCATTCCCTTGAATAATACAATGCCCTCCTTGAAATACATAGATTGTCAATTTTCTTTCCCTCATGAGACCATAACCTAAAAATATTTCCATAGCTTTTCCTATTTAAATCTAATTCATTTTCCTATTATATGATTGTTAGCTACTCCTTTTTTGTGATCTTCATCACCCTACTTTTTCTCTATCATTCACATAACATTGTTGCATAGATTTTCCTTGAGGATTTGTGTTTTATTGAGTTGCATTCATATACTTTTCAACAACAAACAAAGTCCTCAAAGTTTAGAAGATATAGCGAAATTATAGAAGGCGTGAGCTTTCCATAACTTTCATAAAATTTGTATATAATATTTTCAAGATTCAATTATGTATACTTTTTGTACAATTTTTTTATATCATAGTAATTGATCCATCATTAGAATGAGGAGAGAGTTATAAGATTATCATAGAAATTAATACTAAAAAATGGCTAGGGGTAGGGAACCAATAATAGATATAAAAACAAGTGAAAAGAAATAAGGGGAAACAAAAAACAGTAATAATTTTGGCTATGTCCTTTTCATTGATTTGTGGGTGTGCTTTTTTACCAGCCTCCCGCTTTTTGTGAACATTGTACTATTTTCTTTAAATTAATACAAAATTAAATATGATATATTCATAAAAAAAGTGTATTAATTCAATACATAAATGTCTATAATATATATGAAGGCAGACATATTATTAAATATTTTAGTATTTTATTTATTTATGAAATAATTTATTTTAATGTAAAAGCATTTTATTTATAATTTTTTAATCTAATTTTCACTTGAAAAGCTATTTTATTTTTTAGGTAATTTCAAATTTTTTTTTTTTTAAAGTTACTATTTATTATCTTTTATTTTTGAAAAAATTATTAAATATTATACTCATACGCTATTTAAAAAAAAATTAATTATGTTAATTATATAATTAGTTTTAGAGTTTTCATTTTAATATATATATTAATTTTTTTTTGGTTTTATATTCATGACATTACCTAACACTCCATACCTTTTTAACAAATCTTACCTTATTACTACCATGAACATGAAAATTAAAAAATACTTGAAAAATAAATAAATATGTCAAATTCAAAGACACCCAACCTCATCCATTTTTCCTTTCAACTTCACTAGTACATCAAAAACCCATTCACATGTTTTAAATTTTTCAAATTTTTAAAGAGATTAAAAATAATTTTCTAATTATTTTCAATGTGCTTTCAAAATGAAACATTTAAACCATGAAGTTTACAACTGTCAAAATCTCAGCGGCCCACGTTTAAGCTGTACGGTAAGTCAATGCGGTTGAACAACATGGTAAGATAATCATTTTATACGATATCTGTCAGTTCTAAGGAAGAATTTCCTTCCTCTTTTTCTTTGTCCATTGTTTTGGGGTTTGACAATCATTTAATTATAGCGCGCCTAAAGCAACTTCGAAATATTTCAAAGTTACCTAACAAGTTAGAAGTTTATTACTAATAAAAAACATGTTAGAAGTTTTTGTTTGATAATTATTGATTAACCTATTTAATCATGACTCCATGAAAAGTTTCTTTGAAATTTTTGATAGTTATTATTAATATTTTTATAAATTCTTCTATCAATAAGTATTGATTTAGATTTTAAGAAATTTTTAATGGGTTTTAAAAAAAATAATTCTTTATGTTTGAAGGAAGATTACTTAGCTTATCTAATCTAATTTTTAGATGATTATTAATTAAGATTTTGACAATTTTTATTTGATGTTTAAAAAAATATTATTTTATGTTTGAGGGAATATCACTAAGCTCGGTTAATTTACAAATAGATATTAAAATAATGAAAAAAAAAGTTACATGGTTGAATGACTTTATATTTCACATTTATTTAAATAAAGGAAATTCTATAATATATATATATATATATATATATATATATATATATGATTTAATATTCTTAAAAGAACATACCTATTTGTAAGATTTATATTTTGAAAAGACAATATTCTTATCATTGAATTTTTAAAATTTATTTAAATATTTGATATATTAAGATTTTAATTTTTATATGGAAGGATATATAATAGATCATTTTATATATATTGTGATAATAATTTTGTAAATCACATATTTTTAAAAAATTAATTACTCACTATAATATATAAATTATGTTTTTTATATTATTAGGTTGAGAAGTACACACTATTAGGTTTGGTGTAATTATAATGGTAACAAGTGTGGCTAGTACTTTCATTTATAGTACTGTAATTATTGTTTTCTAGATTTGGAAACAAAATAAATGTAAGTTTTGTTAATTATAGTGTTTTAGTATTTTTTTAATTTGACGAATATGCAGATATCTATATTAGTATAAAAAGATAAGATACATATTAAAAAAAAAAAAGGATGGGTGGTAAGAAGGCACACCCCGAGAGTCACATAGGCTAAGCCTAAAAAAACAAGAAACAAAATTACATGGGCCGAGCCCAGAAGTCCAAACTAACAATAAGAAAATAAAAGGCCATCAAGCGGCTAGAGTAGTGCCAACAGACCTAGGAGGATCTTTGTCGTCAATCTTCTTTCCCCATACATTAGCGGGGTCGGGAGTTACGTCGGGAGGAGGACCTCAACCATCATCATTTTCCTTTTCTTTATCTTTATCTTCCTCGCGTTGTGGCGAGATTGCAAGCGCCAAGCGCGAGAAGGTCTTATCAGAGCTCGACCAGCTGGAGCTGCTACCAAGCCAACCAGAGCGGCCACCAGGAGTGGTATCAGAGGGCCACCCTGTGCCGCCACCACCACTCCCTGTGACACCTCCAGAAGGACACCCCTAGATGGCCTAAGGGGGAGGAATGTGAGAGTGTCGAGGAAGGCAGGAGCCACGCTGAGAAGGAGGCTAAGAGTGGGGCTGAGCAGAGCCACTCCTCTACTAGTCCTAAGAGGGTGACCAACCGTGAGAAGAGGAGGGTGAGCCAGACACTCGAGAAACAGTGCATGGGGAATTTCCCTAGTGGTCCAGGAGCACCTGGAGGTGAGCAACCTCAAGCGCAAATTTGTTCCCTTGAAATTGAATTTGTAGAAGCACATTAAAACAAATAATAGATTTAGAATACAAAGAAACATTTTTATCCATTTGAGTATGAGTGAAAATGCAGGTGTTTCTATCTTTCCAAATATTGAAGAGGATTTCCACCTTGAAAGTGTACCAAAGATGGGTATACTTGGTCAGAAGTCTCGGTGAGTCACCCAACAAAACCATATGCCAAGAGAAGGGCTCTAGCCTGGAAGGATGAAAGAAATCATGGATTCAAGTCCAATACTATGGAGCTCTAGTGCAAAACTAGAAGAGATGCTTGAAAGACTCAACTTGCCCACAAAAAGGGCGCCGAGGGTCTTGAACCCCTAAATGCATGACTTGAGCCCCCACATGCAAGACTTGGAAAAGAATACACTACATGAAGTGGTGAGCTTTGGCTAAACACTTGTAGACCAAATTGCTAAGAATATTTTATGCTAGACATGAGTGGAGGATTGAAGAATCCATCTTTGGTTAAGACTATCAATCATAGGAAAATGCGGTGAAAGCCACATAAAGCCAAGTCTTGATTTGTAGTTTCTAAAAGGGGAGTCTGGGTACCACTTCTTGTCCTTCCACTAGGACTTGGACCCATGAAGCCCCACCTTATGCAAACATTCTACATGAATAGCATTCACCAGACCATCAAAGGTATCATGGTCCTTGTTTTCAAGTCTATAAAGTGCTCAGAAGTCCTCCCGAGGCATAATGCGCATTGTGGGTTTGTGAAACAATTGCTGCAAGGTTTTAATGCCTTTCTTATGGAATCTTAGAGCCTTAACCTAGGAAGACTTGGCCAAAGGTTGACCATAATTGGAAAAAAGAGGTGACCACCACACATTTTGTTGATTGAGAGAGAGCCCATCATGGAAGCCAAAGCCAACCTAGCGAAGCCAAGTCTTAACAACCTCCGGGGCTTTCCCTATGCTCTTGGCCACAAAAGTGCCCATGATTTGAACTGGTTCCTTCATGACCAGAAGGGTTTGAAAGCCAATCCCCTTCTAGGGAGGTCTGTTGGTAGGAAAGCCTGACTGAATACAATTTCTAAGGAGAATTTTTCAGGCTTCATCTATAGATAGGGCTTTAATAACCCATTTGAGACACAAGGAAGTCCCTTGTCTTTGCGTGGAAAGAAAACCAATCCCTCCAGATTCTCTGGGGAGGAAACATAATTCCTAGGTCACTCGATGAAACCCTCTATGGGACTCTATAGAAGCTGACAAAAAATCATGAAGCAGCTTCTCAATTCTGGCATAAGAAACTTTTGAGGAAGCCCAACAAGAGGAATAATACATATGAGTAGCAGCTAGAACCTTCGAATAAGCTTGCAATTTTCTAGCCAAAGATAAAGGCTTCGTTATCTAGTAGGCCAACTTTTGTTCAATTTTGGAAAGAACGGCTTGCCATAACTCAACCAGAGAAGCTTGAAAGGAAAATGGAATGCCTAGAAAATGAAATACTTCCCCTAGCCCAATCGACTTCCACCCATAATGTTGTAACTAGTGGGGAGTGGGAAAGAAAGATTACTTGTAACAAAGAGTCTTGTGTCATTGAATCAAAAAACCAAAGGCCTCACAAAATATGTCAAGGTATTCGAGAGCTACCGTAATATTGTCTTCTTCCTCCAAGAGAGTGAGGAGAGTGTCATAAGTGAAATGGCCATTAACAAGCTGAGATTGGGAGTTGGGAAAGGAAATTCCCCGAACCCTTTGCTAGGAAAAAAACATTGGCCAAAACATAGCCAAATCCTTTGGTAGCAAGCACATAAAGTGAAGGAGCAAGAGGACATCCTTTCTGAATAGAGCATAAAAGTCGAAAAGAGGAGGATTGGCGATCATTGGTGGTGATGCAAGTAGAGGAATTTGAGAAAATAATTTGGATGAATTGAATAAAATTGGGGCCAAATCCCAAAGCTTACAACATGGAAAGAATAAAGGGCCATTCTATGCTATCATAGGCCTTAGCAAAATTAATTTTGAGAAAGAGTATTTTCAGGCTAGAGCGCCTAGCCCACTCCATTCCCTTCCAAACAGTAATGATATTATCAAGAATACATATGGATTTGATAAATCTAGTCTGCTCTAGGTGCACAATCTGAGTCAGGAGATGGTAAATTTTCCTAGCCAGGACCTTAGCAATGATTTTGCAGGATACATTAAAAAGTGTGGTAGGTTTCTAATTGCAAATATCTTTAGGTTCTCTAGGCTTAGGTATGAATTTGATATTTCCCTTGTTTATAATATTTCCTAGAGTTTTTGAATGAAAAGCTTCAAGATAGAATTTATGAAGGTCATGGTCGATACAGTCCCAAAGGGACTTGTGGAGTTCACACGGGAAGTTGTCGACCGTCAGGGCCTTGTCATCTACCATAAAAAATATGACTTCCTTCAACTCATCAATCATGCGAAGCTGCTAACAAAAGGTTGTTTGAGTAGAAGAAATCCTAGTCAACACCATCACAATGCAACTCTGCAGGGCTTGCTGGTGCTCCAACGTGAGTTCTTGGGCAGTGAAAAATTGCTCATAGTGCTTGACAAAGGCCTAAAGAATATCAAGTAGATTAGAAAGGACCTGGAGCCCATCTTTGATTTTTTAAATGTTAAGAGAGGAGTGTTTGGGACTCAAGGCCAAAAAAAATTCCTTGGAGGCACGGTCACCAAATTTTAACCAGTGCAACTTGGCTTTGATTTGTGCACCTTTGATAACATAATTATCTGCAACTTACTTTGTGTGCCTTAAATTTGCCAACTTGACTTGCAAAGGTGGGGAGAAAGGGTTAGATGCAAGAGCCTCAGTAGCTATGCATGTGTTGGTAGTGGTCACCTTATAATACCACCGATGGAAAATGGCTAGCATGACCTAACCCTAAGCAAAAAATGACCAATATTGTTAATTAATTCTTTGCATGACCTAACCCCCCTAACTCACACCCTAACTCTAACCCTAACCCTCACTCTAACAATAAATTCCAAGCCATTATCTTAATCCTAAACCTATCTCTAACCCTAATTGTATTTGTAGCACTATCCATAACTATGGTTGTAACCCTAACCCTAACAATAAAGAATTCTAGAGTGAAATTACAAAAAATAAATCTATGAATATATTGGGAATAAGATTTGAATCTCTAACACTAAATGTGGTTGTAGCACTAGATCCATAACTATGGTCAGAGCCCTAACCCTAACAATAAAGATTTAAAATAAAGATATTAGATGAATAAAACTTTGGTGTATTATATCTATTAATCATATTTTAGTGATTTTTATTGGTATTATTTTATTTTATTTTTTAACAGTTCTAACCTACTTTTAACCTTATTCCTTATTCAAATCATAATCCTAATTATAATGCCTTTACGATTATAGTTTTTTTTTTGATTCGTAAGATAAGATTTTATATTAATGTATTAAAAAGTTTTATAGTATCCACCATGGCTATGATAGCCAAAAACCTCAAAACTAGCCAGCCACCCCAAATCAAAATAGACCACATAGTGTCAATAAAAACTATATATTCAAAATTAGGGAAGCCTAGAAGAAAATTTCCCTACTACCCATGCTCATAAACATCAAATCATCATACCTATCTAACAATACTAGGATAATTCTATCCCAAACTAACCCTCAAAGCCATTGAAAAATGCAAATTCATGAAAATATTTGACCACACAGCAACTAAAGGAGTGGGAAATGTTGAAGGACCATAACAAAAAAATTTCCCCAATAGCAATGACTTGTTTATGCTTGAACAAAGCCATCCCTTTCAGATCAAAGATAAAGGGATAATACTTTACCACTTCACTCATCTTGAAGAAGGTGGGAATGTCATGCAGCCTTTGCATACCCATTCCAGAGATGGCCACCATGAGAACTTCATCCATCCCAACCAACTTGTTCACATAAAAAAGCTTCTTCATCAATGCCCTTGCATCTTTCTTCTCCATCCTTATCTCTAGAAGAATGACTAAATATATTGAGGTGATATGTGTGCCCACATTCTTGGTTTCATCATTCTTTATGAAAACTTTAACAAAAATATTTTAATATTGGCTATAATAAATGGATCACACATCTTCAGTAGTGGTTTGAGGCTCTGGTCCAAGATTTCACCATGAAAAGCCATCCAACACAAAACTATCTAATTGGATAGGGGTATTAGTGTCAATGTTTGTTATCATTTCCGCTGACATCTTTGTTAGGTTTTAGGATAAAAAAAGAAAGAAATTAGAAAATGCAAAACATACTTGACAAAGAACACCACAAGATAACTTGGGAAAACCCTCCAACTTGAGGGAAAAAACCCAATGAATATATCACTTATATATTTCAAGAGTAAGAGAATATTTCTGCTTACAACTCAGGCCCAACACAAGGACAAATTTGATACAATGAATAATAACACCTCTCCTAGATACAGAGATACATAATATGTTTCTACTTGAGATCAATTTTCTACTACAAAATGACAATCCACTACTACAGAATGACAATCTGTTGCTACACAATGACAATCTACTGCTACAGAATGATGATCTGCTGCTATAGAATGATTTGTTGCTCAAGTGCAAAATTCTCCAAGGAGTGTGAATATCACTGAATGAACTTGATCATCAAATGAGAGATCATCACCTTTTATTTATACAAAAAAAAGTGTATCTTCATGTAGGTCAGCTTCCTTAAGGAACAATAATAATAATTAAATGAGTTGACCACATTAAAGAAGTCAACCATAATAAATAATAAATATTATTTAGGTCAGCCCCATTTAATTATTCACAATAATCAAACGGGTGATCCCACAAAGCTAGTTTACAATTTCTGAGAGGAACTGATTTTTTGTTGAAATCACATAATTTTAGAAAATATAATGATTTAAGCCTTTAAAATTTCCATTTTAAGTATTCCAATTGAAGAGGGTTTGATCAAACCACCTTAGATCAAACCCTCTTGGATAGAACCTCGCTAGTTTTAAACCATACATATAAATGAGTATCCTTTACATCTATCAAAATGCTAATAAAAAAACACATTTGATTTACCTTTCGGGGGATCAAATGAATTCATTTAAAATTTATTTGAAATTACTATGGTAGTCCTTGAAATGAGCTATCCCATGAATATAATTTTATTATTTTTTGGTTTTATTATGTATGTGTTTTTTTAGTTTTATTAAACATAGGTTTTTCACTGAAAATCAAGCTCTCTATTTTGCACATGTGGAAAAATAGAAAATTATCAAAATATTTTAAAAAAAAATACATTGTGCTGGGTATTTATGTCCTTGATCCATTAAAAAACAAAATTGAATTTTGATACATACAAAAAAAGTTATGTTGTATACAGTCCGCCTATGTCTGAATTGCAATTGGTTTGACTTCGAAACTCTATTAAGGAAAATATATTCAATAAAAAACTATGAGACTAAATGAAAGTGCTAGCTATCATAGTTAAAAATCTAAATTTGAAAAAATTATAATTTAATCCTTCATACAAAAAAAATTATGTTGTATACACTGAGCGTCACTTTTTAAAAATGTTGTTTTATGAAAAAAACCAATTTTCGTGGGAGATGGAAAAAGAAGTGCAATATTATTCCAAAAAAATTGAAAAAAATATTTTTAGAATATACAAACAAAATTTTATGAGACTCTAGTTTGAATCATCTTCAAATTCCTCACGGTTAAGCCGCTATAGGTGCTCGAATGTGAAGATTTAGTTCAAAATAATAATTTCAGTGTCCAGTTTGACCAAAAATTGTAAACCACTATTGTGGGATCACCCAGATGTTATATTATAATTTCCAAGTGAAGCTCGCCTTCACTTAATTATCATAATGAAATAAATAGGCAAAATCTATATGAAATTTCATGTCTTCGATTAGGTTGGAAGAATGAACTTGAAGCTGCAATAACTTCAACACTCCCTCTCAACTAGGGAGGAATACTTCCAATAGTACAAGACACATCACCTCATCATGATGTCAACCACTATGGAAACTCCCATATGTGGAAAAGTATCATATCACCTCATCATGATATTTACCATCATGGCTCTCCCATGTATGGAAAAGGAACATATCACCTCATCATGATATTAACCATCATGGCTCTCCCATGTATGTAAAATGTACATATGTGCCCATCACTTAATTGTGATATCGTGACCTCATCATGACATTCACCATGGCTAATCCCAGAGGATGAAAAGCACAAGTACAAGAAAAATCATCACAAATTCTCTCACATGATGTTGTCATGGAATCACACACATGAGATCCACCATGGCTCTCCCAAAGGGTGGAAACAAGGGCTTTCACCTTGAAATTCTCTCATAGAGAGAAATGCATTAAAAAGGGCTTGGACCTTAAATCTCTCTAACAAAGAGAAATGCATTAAAAAAAATCTGAAGTTCATTGATGCTGAGACTCCTTCTCAACTAGGGCTTCATTATCCACAATACCAAGCTTGTCTCTATAAGATAGGGGGACCACCCACTACAAGGCCATAGGTCACAAAAGGTCAAGAGAGGAAAGGTTTCCCTAACTTACCTCAACTTAAGGAATAGTTAGGATAGGAGGGATGAGAATGATGAGGAATATGTGCCCTTCAACCACTCTACAAACCCAAGAATTAAAGGGAGACTAGAAGAGTCACTTTCTAGATTCAAACCTACATCTTACACAACTCTTTGTTCGAGGAAAAAAGCGTAGTTCTGGGATGGCAGTGTGACACGCTAGCATCTCGCAGGTGCGTTGGTGTCCGTATGGCAAAAAACTTGGATAGACGAGGCTTTTCTCTAAGGAGGGACTAACAAACTAGTTTACAAGTTTTTGGAATGACATAATAGTATTAAGAAGTATGAAAAATATAGATTAACATTATAAAGGAAGAATATTAATGAGAGGGTGATGAAGATGATCTCATAGAATACACTCCTCGCCAACTTGCTTCAAACTCTCTCAACCTGCACACAATAAATGGAGAAATTGTTGGGGTTGTATAGGGGCCCACCTCAATTAGACCCCCGTCTTGGTATTTCCACCTCCATGGACAACCAAGTTTGGAATAGTAGGGATAATGATAAAGAAAAGAACTGCAAGCTATGTAAACACAAAAAACTTCAAGCAGTACTTTCTTACTCAATCAAAAATAATAGGAGAGATTAGAGGAGCTTACCACCTCCATCAAAAGCACTCAAGGCTTGTGGAGGAGAGAACTAGAGGGACTCAAGCCTCTATTGTCATGGTGTTTATCCTGTACTCACCCTGCTAGAGTGATGGAGTAATGGATTGCTACAATGGAATGAAGGGTGCTACTGCAAAGATTGGAAGTGAATGATCAAAGCATGGGGAGAGTGTGCCAACTTGTTCAAAACTTGAGAATTGAAGAATAAAGTGAGAATATGAAGGAGAAGGTGAAAAATAGCCATAATCAAGTTAGCCAATCGAAGAGGGACATTACTCTTCAACTTCCAATAAAAAATGTAATGCCTTTGGAATCTCCAGCCATAGGAATCTGCTAGGGATGTAAGCACACCATGTGGATGTATACATGTCATGTGGGTGTCCTCGATAGAAACATCCCCATCGAAAAATAAACAAGGCACCAAGTGGAATGCGAACAACGGGCTTAAGTGGAGTTAAGCCTCCACCTTGGGTTTTCTAAATTGTAAGGGGGTAAAAGGGAATTTGTGTTAGGGGTGCAAATTCATGTTCATACATTTTTCCCACACTTTAGCAAGCACAAGTACTGATGATTTATTCGATAAAGTAGAGTAATAAGGAAATAATAGAGTAAGAGATGTATACCTAAACTGACAAGGAAGAAAAGAATGCTCTAGCGAACTCAGAAGTGCAGGAGAGGACTTCATAGTTCCACAGAACTACAAAGCCGAAGTACAAAAGTACCTTACAGGCTCATAGTCCAGCAAGGGTGGTATCCTTCAAGAACTCTCACATGAAGGAAACCAGGAAAATAACCTTACAACCCCATAGACCTGCAAGGAAGGTATCCCCCAAGAAATATCATGAGGGAGAATAATTAGAGGAGACTCCCTAGAGTCAGAGATGGTGGCATGTTTACCAGTAGATAGAACACATCAGAAAGTGGTTGCATAGGCCAGTGAATAGATAGTCACACAGACCATTGCTAATTTGCAATAATTTCAAAGGGATCCCTTAGGAACCCTTGAAAAGGAAGGAGGTTCCACTCAAGGGATGCACTGCCCCAAGCTAGACGTAAGGATGTGAAGCAGGTCTAATCGGGTTGCCCCAAACTAGACACAAATATGTGAAGCCAACCTAGTCAAGTTGCCCCTAAGCTAGACACCGTAGAAATTGTTAAGAGTTTTTGAAGGGGTCCGAAGGGAACCCATTGTGAAAAGAAGGGTTCCACTCAAGGGACACACTGTTCAAATAGCTTAATTCATTCCTTCTCGAATTGATTCATTAGTAAGGAATCCTTTTGAAAGATGTTCACTTTATCAGGGAATTTGAAAGGAAGGAGATGTGATCATGTGAGGGGAAGACTAAGAACGTTCCCACTTCGAAGGAGGATTTCCAAGTCCTTTATTTAAAAATCCATGATGAAGGAAACACGTTCCTTCTAGGGTTTAAAGTTGAGAATGCAATTCTAATAAGGAAGTGTTTGGAGGGTCTTCAAGAAAAGATTTTTTTGGCAATGAATGGATTCTCTAAAGACCAATTGATGTAGAATATGCATTGTCACACACGAAAGGGAAAGATCAATCAAAGATGAGGGAAAAATAAAGTGAAAAGTAAAAGAAAAAAGATCACACACAAAGGGCATACGGGGATCTAGTTTCACGGGGTCAGATCTACCTTTATTTATATATATGTCTAGGTAACCATGGCAAGGGGTGAAAGATCATCAATCCCCAACTAGATCAAGAAGAATGTATGAAAAAAAAAGTAAAATAAAAATTGGGTCAACATGGAAGGAGGCCTAAATTCTCCTAAATCTTTGCATCATCCCCAATTTACCGAAAGTCAATCAAAAACATGAAAGAATGATGACACATATAGAGGAAGGTTTACAACACAAACACCATGATTTTATCCACACACCAATAGGGGTGACGAGGGTCATCCAAACACATGTAGCACAAACACGGGGGAAGCACATGTCATGACACACACAAATCCAATCTAAAGATCAAGGAGAGGGTCTGCCCTTAAAATTGGTTGACCAAGAGGTTGTCAACTTCCCACTCTAGATCATCAAAGGAAGGATGATGAGCCTACAATGGTATAATGTTAAGAGAAGGAGATTTTGATCCTTCTATGACAAGGGCCAATTTAGAGGGACTTGTAAGGTCTCCGTCACTTTTTTCTTCTGGGTTCAGGGTCAACGACCTAGCAAAGATCACTGACAAGGTCAAAAATTTGTCGATTGAGTTAAACATGCACTTAACATGAGTGCCATGTTTCACCTTGGTGGATGGAGGAGTTTGTACTCGAGGTTCAATGGTAGCCTCACCAAGGGACTTGGGAGAAGTGAAAAAATAAGGGGAGGCTAGGACTAGTTCCATTACTAATACAAAACAAGTCAATTTGGGGCCACCTTTCAGAGAAGGTGGGCTCTTCTTATGTCCTTCATTACTGGAGGGGCCACCTTTCAGAGAAGGTGGGATCTTCTTATGTCCTTCATTACTGGAGGGGCCACACTCTACCTTCTTCATTATTAGAGGAGGTGAACTCCCCATAGATGAAACAAGAAGGGTCAAGGGAGAAGAGGAAAGAGTCACAGTGGACACAACCAAAGTGTTCACCATGTCCATGGGATTTGGGAAAGGCAAGACATTTGGGACGAAAGTCAACAAGGGCAGCTTTGTTGAAGGAGCGATGAACACTTGCACCCTTTTGGGACATGTGTACTCATAGTGGGAGCCAAAAGAGATTCAAAGATGAAGGAGGGAAAGAGCAAGACACAATAGGAGATGCAGTCTTCTCTTCCTCCTTCTTTTGTAAGGAGGCTTGCTCAGCTAGGAAAGCCTTTCACTGATGCTTATTCTCATGCACAAGGCTATTTATTTAGCTCTTTGAACCAAGAGACAAAACTTGCGAAGGGAAAGAAGGATATTTTTTAGCCATTGGGGTGTCCTCCATGACCATCTCCAATGGAAGGGAAAAATATTGAATGGGAGAAGGAGGGGTAGGCTCAAAAACAACGAAATGAGTTGACTCTAATACCTCAACGTAGGGCCTCTTCTCATGTACTATTTTAGGAACATGAATAGTAGGAGGTCGTGGAGGCTGAGACAAGGAAGACTCTCGATGAGGGGTTTTTTGTCTTCCATATTGAATGGTCCTAGGCTCTATGGGTAAGACACGAAGCTCAAATGTAGGACACTTAGCCTTTCGGCAAGTGGGCACCATGGGATTCTCTTGCAAACGGGAGACACAAGTAGATGGTACAATGGTAGGACAAGAAGAAGCATCAGGTTGAACCATGGAAGAGGAAGAAGGAGGATATCAAGACCAATTCTCTTCTTCTCTTCTATGTGCCTTGGCAACATCACTATCAACATTTAAGCAAGCTCTATGTGAGATAACATTGGGGGAAGGATGGTATCTCACTTTTAGCCTAGTGTGCCCTTTCTTATAGTTTTGATACATGCGGTGTAGGAGGTCCTTCCTAGGTAGGAGAGGAACAAGAGAGGCAGGCCAAAATTAATCCAAGGTATAGCTTCCTCGTGCAACCAGTGGTTTATAACCGGTGTCATGGACAACATGTACCTAACCTCCATGAATAAAATTTAGAAATTCATGTATAACCAAGGGAACTACATTCATAGCTACTATCCAGGGGATATCTAGCTTCACTCTGAAGTGTTCAGACCTCAGGATTATGTCAAACTTAAAGCTTACAAATTTAGGTGCAACAAGGACCGATAGGAAAATACCCCCTATAGATGGTATGATAAGTTCATCATGAATGTAGATAGTACTTTCAGGTGCATCATACCCATCCTTATGTAGGAAGTTAATCAACGTGATCTCATCAATTATAATATTCACTTGTGATGTTAGATCAATGAGAATTCCTGCTATAGTGTTCCCATTTATCCATGCATGGATGTAAAGAGGAGATGGATCTCTATTGAAGCCCATCACCAGGTCTTGTGAGGTGAAGTTTATTCTAGTTCCACTACTCACAGTCTGCACATAGGGGATAGGTTGATTAAGGAAAGAGGCCATCATGTATGCTAAATGGTACTTCCATAGAGCCTCCTAAGGTTTACAAAATAAAGTAGTGACCCAATTAAGGTTTCGTTACACAATACTTTGGAACCTTCCAACTACACCTACCAAGGGTTGTAGGTTGGGTTGTGAGGTGAGAGCCTCACAACACTCACACCTACAAAAATATTAGGATACAAGGAAATGAAATTTAAGTATCACAAAATGGAACCAAAATGGTTCACGTCAGGTTCACTAAAATGTAAGATAGGGGGACCACCCACTGCAAGGCCCTAGGTCACGAAAGGCCAAGAGCAAAAAGGCTGCCTTAACTTACCTCAACCTAAGGAATAGTTAGGATAGGAGTGATGAGGAATATGTGCCCTTTGACCACTATAAAAACCCAATAATTGAAGGGAGACTAGAAGAGCCACTTTCTAGAGTCAACCTTGCATCTTAGATAGCTCTTTGTCAGAGGATAGAAGTGTGGTTTTGGGATGACAGTGTGATGCACTAGTGTCTCATAGGTGCGCTGGTGTCCATACAACTAGAAAACCCAAGAGATGAGGTCTTTCTCTAAGGAAGGACTAACAACCTAGTTTACAAGTTTCCAGAATGACAAATAGTATCAAGAAGTAAGAAAAATATAGATTAATGTGATAAAGGAAGTATATTATTGAGAGGATGACGAAGATGATCTCATAGAATACCCTCCTCTCTAGATTTATTTCAATTCTCCCCACTTGCACACAATAAAGGGAGAAATTGTTGGGGCTGTATAAGGGCATGCCTCAGTCAAACCCTCATCTTGGTGTTTCCACCTCCATGGACAACCAAGTGTGGAATAGTAGGGATAATGGTAAAGAAAAGAATTACAAGCTACATAAAAAAAAACCACTTCAAGTAGTACTTGCTTACTCAATTGAAAACAATATGAGAGATTAGAGGAGCTTCCCACCTCTGTGTAAAGAAATCAAGGCTTGTGGAGGAGAGAACAAGAGGCACTCAAGCCTCTATGGGCATGGTGTCTGTCTTATGCTCGCCTTGTTGGAGTGATGGAGTAATGGATTTCTGCAATGGAAAGAAGGTTGTTGTTGTAAAGCTTGGAAGTGAATGCTCAAAGCATGGGGAGAGTGTTCCAACTTGTTAAAAACTTGAGAATGGTAGAATTGAGTGAGAATATGAAGGGTCGGGTTGGCTAGCCGAAGAGGGACATTACTCTTTGAATTCCAATCGAAAATGTAACACCTCTACAGTCTCCAACCATAAGAATTTTCTAGGGACGTAAGCACACCATGCACACATCTATGCACTATGTGAGCTTTCCCAACAAAAATCCCCCCACCGACACACAAACAAGGTGCCAAGTGGAATGCGAATAGTGGGCTTAGGTGGAATTTAGCCTCTGCATTAGGTTTTCTAAAGTTTAAGGGGGTAAAAGGGAATTTGCATTAGGGGTGAAAATTCATGTTCACACAGTCTCAAAAGTACACAAAATTTACTCTAGCAAGAGGCTTGGTGAGAATGTTTGTCGTTTACTCATTAGTGTTGATATACTTCAAGTGGATTGCTTTCATTGATACCACATCTATGATATAGTGGTATTTGATATCAACATGTTTGGTTTTGTCATGAAACACTGGATTGATAGACATCTTCACACAACTTTGATTATCACAATGAATGAAAATCAACTCCATCGATTGTCCAAACAATCCTACAAGGAGCTTTTGAAGCCACACCACTTCTCTAGTTGCCACACAAGCTGCAATATACTCAGCCTCTATGGTGCTCGATACCATTGAAGACTACTTCCTGCTACACCAGGAAATCATTACAAACCCTGAACTGAAACAACATCCAAAGGTGCTCTTCCGATCAACAACACAACCCACCCAATCAAAATCTATATAACCATTCAGCCTTAAGTCCACACCAAAATAATATCTCAAGCCATATCCAACTATGCCACACAAGTATCTTAGGATATACTTCACTGCAAGTAGATGTATTTTCCTTGGTTCACACATGAATTGACTAAGTGCACTAATTGCATAGAAAATATCTAATCTAGTATTGACTAGATACATCAACGATCCAATCAATTACTTGTACATAGTGGGATCAACCAAATCTGAATTAGCGACAGCTTCCCTTAGCTTCTGAAAGTTTATTTCCATAGGTGTAGACATGGATTTACAATCCATCATACCAAATTTCTTTAATATGTCAATAGTATACTTCCCTTGACTCAGAAAGATCTCATCTAGTTTCTACCATGCATCTAGGCCAAGGAAGTAGTGCATGAGACCAATATCCTTCATTTCAAATTTAGAAGCTAGCACCTTCTTACATTTGAAAATTAGGTGTTCTTTTCTAGTAAGAATTAGATCATCAACATATAGAACTAAAATCTATGCTTCTCTGTCAATTACCTTGAAGTAAAATTTTGAATCGACATCGTTCTTAGAGAAACCCAAACTTGTTAGGTATTGATCAATTATTTCATACAAAGCACGAGGATCTTGCTTAAGGCCATACAAAGCCTTCTTCAGCCTACAAACATGAGACTCCTTCTCATGAACCTCAAAGCCATCAAGTTTCTCAATATATATACCCTTTACTCAATTAATCCATTTATTATTATTATCTTCACATCCATCTAGTGAATCAAGTCTATCCCTTAGATGCTGCAAGAGAAATGATGGTCCCAATGAATGTAAAATGAGAAACTAGGGCAAAGGTTACCTTATAGTCTACTCCCTCTTTCTAAGAGAATCCTCTAGCCTCAATTCCAGCCTTGTACTTCTCCATGCTCCCATTAGCCACACACTTGATCTTGAAGATCCACTTAGAAGTGTAGACACATAAAACTGACCTAGGCTTGCAAGCTCCATTTCTAATCATTTTCTTCCTAACATACTTGACTCACTTTCAACTATTAATTAAGTAATTCATAATTATTTAATTAATTCATATATTTTCATTCTTCATGATTATTAAATAAATAAATTATTTATTTATTTAATGCATCACTAATAGTCTAATGTCTTCCTATAATCAAATAAATTTCTTAATTTATTTAATTATTCCTGCCCTTTATGTCTTTCTAATTATTAAATAAATAACTTTATTTATTTATTTAATTACATCACTAATTAAGTCCTCCTTCCCTTAAAATTAAATAAATTCTTATTTATTTATCTAATCCACCTTCCACTATAATTAAATAATTATGTTTAATTATCTAATTATTCATTAACCTTTTCTCTTCTAAATTAAATAAATTTCATTTATTTAATTTGATCCACTTCCCTAATTTTGAATTAAATCTTTATATTTAATTTAAAAGGTTCCATTTTGTCACATTCCTCTAAATTAAATAATATCTTTATTATTTAACCCTCTCACCAAAATTAAATAATTCTTATTATTTAATTTCTTCTAAATCTTATTTATTTAAAATAAGTCCCAACACCTAAATTAAATAAATTTATTTATTTAATCTCTCCTATTTTATTGTGCTCATTTTAAATAAATATTTATTTATTTAAAATAAGTCCCCTTTTTAATTCCCTCTTTTAGTAAATAATTTAAATTAAATTATTTACTGTCACATGACCCCACCCTTTTTGAATTAAAATAGTTTTTAATTTAAAAAGTCAACAACCCCTCTTGAATTAAATAATTTTAAATTATTATTTGATTCTCCAACAATTTCGGTTTGTGTGCCTTGTCACATGCATTGTCAACCCTTGATTTGATTTTTCTTAAAATCAATCTTGTCCATTCATTTCAAATTTGACCTAATGTTGCCCTAACCCTAATTGTGGGTTGTCATATTGAATCTTGTCCATAGATTCTAGGTCATTTATCAGTCTTTAATCTCACCCGTCCATACAAAATTGCATTTTCTATAAAATGTCAATTTTGTCTCATATCTATCACTGGCTATCCATTATTATCTCTTACATCTCTTGTCCTTTGCATTTTTAGAATTGTTTGCATTTCATAGCATTATTATTCTCATTTAGCATAGCATAGTTTAGATTTCATTTGATATTTAGAAATGTTAGATGCTTACTAATTGCATTAGGGCATAGTATAGCATATAGTTTATCAAATCCTTCAATGTTTGCTTAGGGCTTGTCATTTCTATTGACTTGCTCTTTGTAAATCTGAGGGCAAGTTATTTATTTCAGCAAATTTAGAAGGTGTAATGGAGGTTAGTCATGGAGGATGAAGACAACCTTTGAGGTTGTTCATCTATTCCAATGCACTCCATTACCATACTTTGGATTTTTATGTTCTGCATATTACATTGCTAACCATAGAAATTTCCCTTTGTTACAAGAAGATACACCTAATTTTCCTTCAGGCCTAGGTACGATGTCCGTCATTCATGAGGATGGTTTGATACTCCTCAACCATAGAATCTTTCCATACTTGCAGACTAGTAGCTTCCTCAATATTGGAAGGTTCAGACTCAAATATTTGACTCATCAATGTAACATAACTTGGAAACTTCAGAGGTCTTATTCTTTCTCTAAATTTTTTAGAGGTTGCAAAAAAAAATTTCTCCTACATTGTTTTCCTAGCCCATAGATGTCTCTTTCTACCAATAACAATGTTGGTAGGCCCATCAATAGGTTTTAAAGGCTCAACTAAATCACCATCCTCTGTCGATTCAATATACTCACTCTGAATCTCCAAGTACTTACATCAAACCCTTGACCTCCTTATCCAAGGTTGCTTCAGACTCCCTCTAAAGGTTAATTCCTCCTCTTCGAAGAAACTGATCACAATGACAACCTAAATAGGTTCTTCCTCTTCGAGAGATGTCTTCACCTACCAACTCAGTCGCATGGTTGCAAGTTATGATTACATGCTAGACCATTTGTCCAATTGACATGAATTCCTCATAGGATGCCTTAAGCTCTCCCTCTCTATGCAATCTCTCATCAGCTTCTTGCTTCTCGACTTGTCTTGGAAGAATTATTATTAAAGATTACTAATAGTTCATAGAACTCAAATATCTAGGAAGAGATAAATATGAAAGCTAGAAGAATCCATGTTTTACTATCTCAATGTTGTAGCATGAATCAATAACTACAAAAAGAAAAATTCATGAACATTATTTAACATGAAATACTTATCTCATGCAAATCTCCTTAAGTGTTGCATTTATCTTTCCTAGGATCTGCTCATTATCTCTCAATAATTTTTCAGATCTTCTTCACATGATTCTTCATAGATTTAAACTCAGAAACAACACTTCAACTCATGAAAATAAGTCTCTCACAACACCTCCATATACAACATGACACCAAACTTGGAAAACATAAGGTATCATGATAACTTGAATTAACACTACTTCTACGAATGATTAGACTTAGATTTTAAAATTCAATGTACACTGTCAATACTTATGACTCAAGCAACTCCCACACTCTAAGGCATATAGTAACTCAACCCATGACCAATGCCTTAAAAGTATTGAATTATATGCTACAACAGTCATAAGAATATTCAAAACTTCTTGGAATGGCTATGTCTGATCTCCAGATATTGTGCCTAGCCCTTATACTACTCTATGATACAAATAAATATTTATTAATAATATATCTAACCGTTTCCAATGAAATCACACCTCTAGCATGTGCGTTGAGCCTTCATTTGTCTTATAAACACCTGCAAGGTTGACTTAGACAATGATGAAGAAAGGCATCCTCCAATACAAAATATCATCCTTTGCAAGGACTGGGATCATACCACCAGAATTTTCCAAAATCAATGCTCCTAAAATCTATGTTCTTAATCAAATCTGATTACTTCTTCTCTTAGACCCACTATGATATCATGTTATTTTTTAGGATCAGAAAAGAAAGAAATCAGAAAATGCAACACATAAGACAAAGAACACGACAAGATACCCTAGGAAAACCCTCCAACTTGAGGGAAAAAAACCAACAAATATATCACTTATATATTTCAAGAGTAAGAGCAGAAATCTGCTTACAACTCAGGTCCAACACAAGGAAAAATTTGATACAATGAATAATAACACATCTCCTAGATGCAAAGATACAAAATATGTTTCTCCTTGAGATTGATTTACTACTACAAAATGATAATCTGCTACTACAAAATGACAATTTGTTGCTATAGAATGATGATCTGCTGCTACAGAATGACCTATTTCTCAAGTGTGAACTTCTCCAAGGAGTGTGAATATTGGTGAATGAACTTGATCATCAAATGAGAGATCATAACAATGCATTTATACAAAATAAAGTGTCTCTTCATGTGGGCCAGCCTCCTTATGGAATAATAATAATAATTAAATGAGTCGGCCACATTAAGGAAGTTGACCATAATAAATAATAAATATTATTTAGGTTGACCCCATTTAATTATTCACAATAGTTAAATGTTAAATTATAATTTCCAAGTGAAGCACCCCTTCACTTAATTATCACAATGAAATAAATAGCCAAAGGATATATGCAGTTTCATGTCTTTGATTAGGCTGGAAGAATGAACATGAAGCTGCAATAACTTCAACAATCTTGACCACAAATTTGGAATGTTATCCCATTGTGACACTATGCTACAACCCGTGCCAAGCACCAAACAAGCATCAGTTACGATCTACACCAAACACCAAACAAATGCAAGCAATCTAGATAATATGAGATACCACTAGAAATACCTGCCAGTTGAAATAAGACTTTATGAAGGTGGTGAAGTCTTGTCACAAAATAATGATGGTGACAAGTATTACTACCATGAGTGCCACCGTAGTTGCACGGATCAACCCATACCATGACTCTCTAGATTAGAAATGACGGTGCAAGCATCCAAGTTGCAAGCTCTATAATACCCCCTTATTTTTCATTATTTCCTTGACAACAAAGACATGAGTGAAGAGCATGTGAATCTTGCCACCTTAGCATGACATTCCAACAAATATTGCTAAGAATAAATCTCCCATGACCACCCAATTACAAAATCTTTAGGATTATAATAATTAATAATAATAGGATTAGAATTATAATTGAATTAATAATTATAATAATTTTAGTTATTTTAATTTAATTTGTATTTGTATTTATGTATGTTTTAAAGTTAATAAAATTTGAAAAATAAAAAAGTGGCAATAAAAAATATTTTAAATTTTTATATTAATTCTGTAAAATTAAATCTCTACAAAGATTATCTAATTTATGGATGTGCTTTAAATTTAAGATTTATTTTATTATTTTAATAGTGTAAATTCAAATCGCTAAAAAATAGCTAATTGATTTTTGTGATATTTTTCTTAATAAAAAAATAACAATTACATATATTAAAAAAATCATTCAATTACATACATTAAAAAAATTATTCTTAAGAAAAATGTAAAAAATAAGTAGCATTTATTTTAGGAAGATTTAATGAAATAACTTTATAAAGGAAAACATAAAAAATCATTTTAAAAAATTGTTAAAAAAATAGTTTACTTGCTTTCCTTATAAATTCGCCCATAACACCCCAAGAAAAAAAAGTCTTACAATTTTCAAAATTACTTAACATTTTCTCTTTAAAAAAAATTATATTATATTTGAGAAGCATAAAATTCTAGTTTTTACTTGGTTCAAAACCAACTTATTAATAACTAATTTAATAATAGGATTAGAATTAGAATTTAATTAGTAATTATACTAATTTTAGTTATTTTATTTTAATTCTTATCTTGTTTATTTATGTTTTGAAGTTAATAAAATTTGGATAGTAAAAATAGTGGTAAATAATTTAAATTATTAAATTTTATATTAATTGTGTAAAATTAAATTTCTAAGAAGATTATCTTTATATGCTAATTTATGGATGTACTTTAATTTTAGTCTTATTTTATTATTTTAATAGCTAATTGATTTTTGTTAGATTTTTTTAAGAAAAAATAACAATTACTAACATTTAAATAATCATTCTTAAAAACGATGTAAGATATTTAATAAAATACTGTCTAAAACAACAAATGAAAAATCATTCTTTAAAATGATTTAAAAAAAATAGTTTACCTTGCATTCCCTACAAATTTGTCAATATCACACATAAATTTTCAACCAATCATATGCAAAAGAAATAATTCTTATAATTTGTAAAGTCAAATATTTTACAATATTGAGAATCATTGCCCTCAATATTGAGAATCATTCCTTCAGGATTATTAATGTTTATGCCTCTAATGATATGATAGAGCACTGCTTGCTTTAGTGCTGGATTGCTGATTCTCTACCAGTTGCCACCTGGGTACTTTGTAGGGATTTCAACATGGTAGAGATGGCGTACGACAAGAATGAGACCTTGCCTTTTCGTTGGGCATTGGGTGAAAGGGAGGCGTGGTTTTACATGCACAATAAATTGGGGATTTTTGATCCCAATATGGGCTGCCGCCATTCTCATTCTCTTTGGCACACTCAGTGCAACTACAGGGCTGGTTTTGACAGAGTCTTTAAATGCCTTGATCGTGCTATGATCTCAGCTCAATCTTTTTTTCCTTCAAAAGTTTTGCCTTGCTTGTTAAGCCGTTAGTGGATGTGACTCTTTTTGATCACTTCCCAATTCATTTTTGCATTGAATGGGTGTCTTGTCAACCTCGCACGTGTAAGACTCAATTCTTCTTAAATAGGTTTTTGCTCCATCACAAGCCTAACTTGGCCCACATTCATTAGGTGTGGAATTTAGAGTGCAGGCCACCTAGTTGTACGGGCTGGATTGCTTGGTGGAATGATGCCATCATTCATACTGCGCGTTTCTTGTGCATTTATGGGCGCTAGCTTGCTATCTTTCATCAATGTTCTTATGAGGCCACCACTACCGACTTACGTACGGCTATGGAGGCCTTAATGGCCAGTCCTTTCTCCCTGTCACATCAAGTCAGGGTGGCAGATTTAAGACATCAAAAGCAAGTGGCAGATAATTATTTTGCAAGAGGCACTCAAATCAAGGCTCGGCTTCACTGGCTCAAAATTGGTGATTGTGCCTCCAAAGAGGTTTTTTGGCTCTCCATGCCAGACACTCTTCCCTGGGCATTAAAGAAATCAAAGATGGTAACTAGGTGCTCTCTGAGCTACCTGACATTCTCGAAGATTTTGTGTGTCACTATGAACAGGTTTTCACTGCTCAGGACCCCACACCTATGTGCCAGCAAGCCCTTCAGGACTGCCTTGTTGTTTGGCCACATAGGCTTTCTTCAGTCTAGATTATTTTTTGTGATCAATTGTTAACAATTGATGATCTCAAGGAAGCCGTTTCCTCCATGGTTGATGATAAGGCTCCTGGGAATGATGGTTTTCCTTGTGAATTTTACAAGCTCTTTAGGAATGTGTTGGGAGTGACTTCCATCATGTTTATCTTGAAGCCTTTCAAACCAATTCTCTAGGCAATTTAATAAATAAAGGAAATATTAAATTCATACCTAAGCCTGGGGATCCAGAAGATATTTGCAACTAGTAGCCCATCACGCTTCTCAATGTTTCTTACAAAATCATTGTCGAAGCCCTAGCTTTAAAAATTTGTCACATCTTGCCTCAGGTTGTGCGTCCTAAGCAGACTAGTTTCATTAAATCTAGGTTTATTCTTGACAACATTATTGTAGTTTGGGAAGGCATGGAGTGGGCCCAGTGGTCAAACCAGAAAGCGGTGTTCATCAAAACTGATTTTGCTAAAGTTTATGACTGCATTGAATGGCCTTTCATTCTTGCGATGTTGCAAGCCTTGGGCTTTGGGCCCAACTTTCTATAGTTTATTCATATGATTTTTTCTAATGCTTCAACTTGCATTTCCATTAATGGCCGCTAGTGTTATGCTTTTGATCTTTTTCATTCTATTTTCTAGGGATGCCTTCTTGCCCCTTCTTTGTATGTTCTGGCTACTGTGGGCTTTGGATATCTCCTAGCCAATGCTATCTCCTAGCAACGTGTTAAAGGGATCTCTCTCCTAGACTCTCAGGAACAACTTGTCAATGGCCACTTCATAGATGATTCCTTTCTCACTCTCTTAGAGGATGAAGGTTCTATCATTGCTACCCTTGATTTCCTTAATACCCTTTGTCTTGCCTTCGGCTCTGCAATTCAATGGCACAAAACATTGTGCTACAAACAATCGGTGCTTCCCACTCCCGCGTGGCTCTAAAATTATAACTGGAAGTGGATAGGGTAGGTATAAATCTTTTAGTTTCTGGGCATCCCCTTTGCCTTTCAGGCTTCCCCTTGGGAGCTTTGGCAAGCCATGCTTTCCAGGGTTAAGTAGAAGCTAGCCTATTGGATTACTAAGCCTCTTTCGCTTCCTGGAAAATTCTAAGTGTGCTCTAAAATTTTGGCTGCCACTCACATCTACTATTCTTCCTGTTGGGATCCTTCTAAATCTACCTACAATAGGCTTGAAAATATGCTTCGTGATTTTTTATGGGCCTCTTCTGAAACCCACAAGGGTTTTCATCAGGTCACTTGGGAATTTTGTTGTCTCCCCAAGGACTCTAGAGGGCTTGGATTGCTCTCCACTCAATGACAAGGGACTGCTCTCTATGTCAAATGGATTATCCGAGCTCTCACTGGGGATAAAGCCTGAAAGATTCTACTTAAGCATTGTATTTAGTCTGGTTTTCCTATTCATAGGCCCTCCTGGAAAGGAATCAGTATCCAAATCCTCTTGGTTATGAGAGAGCCGGTTCAAATTGTTGGCTCCTTTGTGGCCAAGAGCATCTGGTGCTCTTGGGAAACTATTAAGCCTTCACCCCATTGGGCCGGGGCTAGATTTTTTGATGGGCTCTCCATCAAACAACACAATTTATGGTGTTCTCCCCTTCTGGCTTAGAATGGTCAACCCCTGGCCAAGTCGCCTTGGCTTAAGGCCCTCAGATTTCATAAGAAGGGCATTCAAACACTACATTAGCTCTTTCACCGACCTACCATACATCTCTTGCAGTGGGATGCTTTTAAAGCCTAGTACAGTCTTCAAAACTAGGACCGTCTTACATTTGATGGGCTAGTGAGTGCCATTCTGGCATAAATTCTTCACAAAGTTGGCATTCGTGGGCACAAACCTTGGTGGAAAGATTGGAAATGGTTTCCAGACACTCCTCTCAAGAGCTACAAGTCATGGCTTGGATATAGGTGGCTTTTACCCCATTTTCCTATGATCAGTTCCTTGAACTAGAGGTTGCTTATTAATTCCTTTGCACATACTTGGTGTAAGAGGTTTGATGCCACCTAGTCTACAATTGTTAATCCAAAGATGACCCACTTTTCTTAGTGTATTGTTTTCCAAGGCTTGTTTGTGGGCTCTTGGCTTGTTCATTTGGGGGTTCTTGACCCTCTCTGCCCTTTTTGTGGGCAGTTTGAAAGCTTTAAGCACCTTTTTTGGTTTTGTCCTAGAGCTCAGTAGCTTTGGACTTGGATTCATGATTTCTTTTAGCCTTTTCGGCTGAAACCCTTTTCTTGGCATATGGTTCTTCTAGGGGACCCACTTGGAACCCCAACTAAGTTCACCCAGCTTTGGCACACTTTCAAGGTGGAAATCCTCTTCAATATCTTGAAAGATAGAAATTCTTGTATATTTGCTCGTTCTCATTTAGATGTTAATGTGTCTCTTTATGCTAAAGTAGTTATATGTTCTAATGTTCTCTTACAAATTCAAGTGCAAGCCAACAAGGTTGCATTAGAAGTGGATCACCTATAGGTTCTCTTGGACCACTGGGGCAATGCCCCTTGTACTGTGGCCCGAATCCCTGATTCACCCTCCTACTCCCGTGATCGGTCACCTTCTCAAGGCCAGAAGTGAAGTGACTTTGCGCGGTCCTACTCCCAACCTCCTGCTCGGTGAGACTCTTGGCCTCCCAAGTGGGCTCGTTCTCCTCCACTGTGTCCTAGTCAGGGCTAGCACTCTAGTAGTGCTATGGGGAGTGGTGGTGGCAGTTCTGGGTGGCCCTCTGATGCTTCGCCTGCTTTTGGCTTTGGCTGGCTTTCCAGTGGAAATTTTTTCCCATGGCTGGCTCTTGCAATCTAGCCTTGACATGAGGAAAAAGAATAAGAAAAAGATGAAGATAAAGTTGATGATGGTTGGGATGCTCCTCCTGACATCACTCCAAACTCCGCTGACGTATGGGGGAAAAATATGGATGACAAGGATCCCCTTGGATTTGCTTGCACTGCCTTGGCCGCTAAATTTTTCTTTCTGTTATTAGACTTCTACGCTAGGCCCATGTGATATTTTGGATTTTCTGGGCTCTACCAATGTGACATTCAGGGTGTGCCTTTTCACCACCCGCCCATTTTTTGTGAATTTTTAATTATATCTTTATATTAATATAGATATCTGCCTATTCATAAAAAAAAAAAATATTTTACAGGTTAACTTTACAAATTTGAATTTTATTTGATTTTTTTTCAAATATTGTTTTTCTTTCATTGAAAACTAAATTATTAATAACTCATTAATTATAAAAATTAAAAATCATTGCAATAGTAGTATGCATGCCTATGGAAAGTACTAATAAGAGGAGGATCAAAATGACATGAATATGCTAACAAAAATCCTTGTGGTAAATTTGAAATTCCTTATGTCAAGTTATGAATGTTAATAATATAAATAAGATTAATGATAATTTTTCAAGTAAAAAAAATAAAAAAGCACAATATGATAATTGGTAAGTAGAATAGAATATATTAACTTAATTATTTGATGATTAATTTTTATGTATTGTATCGCTTAATTTTCTACTATAGAAAATTAAAAATCACATAAAATCTAAAACAATTTTTTTTTTTCATTTATCTTTTTCAAACTCGTGTATGGTTTTAATAATTTATTACATTATTTACAAAAATATTAACTCAAAATAAATTCCTAGGTTAAATCAATTGTTTTTTTAGTAGATGGACTACATATAGTGTGAAATTTGAGCCTGAAACAAGTCTCACACCTGCAAAATATTGCTGGGTCATTGTAAAACAAACTTTAGTTGTCATTTAAAGGTAAACCAACTACCATTTAATGGTAAAAGCCTCCAAAATCTCACTTATAATGTAAAAGTCAAATAAATATTGATTTTTCAACTATATGGGAACATTCTATTTTCATTTGCAATGTTTTTTGTTCAGTTGGATGGAATTTTTTTTGTATGAAAATATTTAAAAATCAAATATACTTAATTTATTTAAGGAAAAATCTATATTTAATCTATATTTTTCTAGGTTTATTTAATCCTGCTACATAGAACTAGAACTTTTAGCACATGGAATCCATACAATCATGCACAAACATGTACCCTCTAACATATTAACATATATATTGTTTTTTATTGACTTAATCCTTGAACTTCGTTTAGGTGCAAGTGCTAGTAGATAGACCTCTTTACAATGCCAAGTGGCAATAGTTCATAAGCATCCACTTTCCACTATCCAATTTTAACATTGTGTTGCATCTCATAATAATATAAATATTTGGAATTAAAATTATAATCACTTTGGTCTCTTAGATCAGTTATTATTGAGATACATTATGCAATAATTGGATTATGGAAAAGGGTAACTATTGAGCTAGCACCTAAGAATGTGAAAAAATAACTATGTGACACAAGCTTAAAGAGAAATATGGAAACAATATTTTGTTAACAACTTATGTGGAACTCATAGGACACTAACACATATTCATTGATTTCATAACTAGTAAGATATTGTTGCTTGCCAATTCCTAATTTATGATTTTTTCTACTTAAATGAGGAGTTAACATTTGATCAACAAAGAGCTCTCTTCATAGGTGTGAGTTAGGAGAGTCTCTAACCATTGACCCTAAATTTCCCACTTGGTGTTTATGTGATTTTTGATATTCAAATTTCCACTTTTGTAAACATTTGTATCAACACAAAAAATATTGAAAATGTAAGAAGTAATTGAAAAGATAATCTCAAGATTGAGGAGCTGGTTGTTCCTATAATATTCAATGAATCATAATTAGAATTGAAATGAAAGGAAAATAATATTTTTAAAATAAATCAATAAGCTACTAGGTGGAACAATGACAAAGAGATTTTAATTTTTTCATTTAAGATTTGCACAAATTTCATATGGGTGATCCCACAATAGTGGTTTATATTTTTTGGTCAAACTCGACACTGAAATTATTATTTTAACTAAATCTTCACATTCAAGTACCTATAGTGACTAAACTGTGAGTAATTTGAAGATGATGATAACTAGAGTCTCATCACCTTTTGTTTATAGATTCTAAAAATATTTCTTTCAAAATTTTTGGAATTAGATTGCACTTCTTTTTCCATCTCCCATGAAAACTATTTTTTTTTTTTTTGGAAAACAACATTTGTAAAATGTGATGCACATCGTATAACACATAATTTTTTTTCCATTTAGGATAAAATTAGAATTATTTCAAATTTAGATTTTTAACTCTGATATCTAGTGCTTCCACTTGGTTAGATAGTTTTTTATTGAATATTTTTTCTTTATTAAAGTTTTGAAGTCAAACCAATTACAATGTAGACATAGCACTACCGTATAACGCATAATTTTTTTTGTATATATCAAACTTAATTTTTTATTTTTTTTATCAAGGACTTCAATATCTAGTGCACTCATATTTTTCAAAAAAAAATTTGATAATTTTTTATTTTTCCACATGTGTAGAACAAAGACCTTCATTTTTGATGGAAAACCTATGTTTAATAAAACTAAAAAAATAGATACATAATAAAACTAAAAAATATTAAAATTATATTCGTTGGATAGCAAGAATACTATAATATTTGGAAATAGATTTTAAATGAATTCATTTGATCCCTCAAAAGGTAAATCAAAAGTGATTTTTATGAACATTTTGATAGGTGTAAAAGAGACTCATTTATAGGTATGGTTTAAAACTAGTGAGGTTCTATCCAAGGATATTTGATCTAAGGTGGTTTGATCAAACCCTTTCATTTGGAATATTTAAAATAGAACTTTTTAAGGCTTAAAACATTATATTTTCTAAAAATATGTTATTTCAAAAAAAAAATTAGTTCCTCTTAGAAATTGTAAACCAACTTTCTGGGATCACCCATATTCATTTAAAATAAATGACATAATGAAAATAAATGGTCACAAATATCCATCATTTCAATCTCATTTTTGCACTATGTAATTTTGAATAAATCAATTGAGTATTAAAATAGAAAAATAATTAAATAATGATAATATATTATAAGAAATTTATTTAGATATACACAATAGAAAAATATAATTTAAATATATATCTTTTTTTATTTACATAAAATATGAACGTCTAGAATTCCATTGTTCTCCTTTGATTGATTAACTAAATGTATGATATATTCCTTTAAAGGTCTAAGTATAAGAAAATATGTCACTTTTTCTCCTCTCTTCTCAAAGATTCCCTTCCACTTAAAGTTAGTTAGAAGTTTCTACCCTCTCATATGAAGAAGAAAGAATGAAAGATTGAAATTTTTTATATTGCATGGTAGGAATGAGTGCATCTAGATTAAAATCTACACTTTAATGATATTTTTTATAAAATGAAATATTTGCATGCATTTCATTCCTCAAGATTTCTTTATTTCCACTGCTAGATGAGTTCACATTTAATCATATCAGAAGAACTTAAGTGGTTCATCTACTTTGTATAATATATATCTTTTACCAATAGTGCATAAAGTTATTTTTCAATCTTTCCAATGTTTCTATAAAGAAAAAGGGTTCCATTTTTACTTGTCATTATATTCTATATTTAAGAGATTCATTTTTTAAATTGATTTCACAACTAACTAGTCTGTTTATTTTTTTGCCAATCACATAATATTCTTGAGTTTTCATATTGACAATCTTGAATTATTGAGCACATCATTCATCCGAGAGATGATCAATGATTATAATTTCTAATGAGTTTATCTTGTACTTGTATCTTAACGAAATCAGAGGACACACATTACCCATCATGTCACCTATTGGCCAATAGTGCATCTAGAATATCTTGCCAATCCTATAATATTTTTTAGAATAATCAAGATGGAATGTACAAATGGTAAATTTTTATTTAATTTATTCATCCATATCCTTGTAAGGGTATTAATTAAATTGGCCACACTAGCTTAATTATCTCACTATGCTTTTCAATATGATAGTAGCTCCAACTTTTTAAACTGACAACTTCAAAATATTGTATTACCCATTGGATCTTGTAGGTGAGATTAATAATGTAACATGACAACCGTTCATTGCAATAAATTTCCTAAGATTTTACTATGAAAGTAAATAAAACTATGTTACAAGCCATTGCAATAAAAAAAATCATTTTCTTTATTGAAGATATATGAACAAAGATGATATACAACAAATAATAAGGATTTCTATTTCATTACAATACTTCTCTAAGTACAACATTCCAAAAAACTACAAGATTCATATATAGCTCCAATGAACTTCATGCCATAATATATAGATGCTCCAAGAATCCACCTTTCAAAACCTTGGTCTTCTATCACCTGCTAAGGAGGAGAAGTATCACTCAAGCACTTTTCTGCCAACCACAAACTCATATTTGGTCTCCTACACATCTATCAATGATAGATGGCCCTTCCCTTCAATGAAGGCATTCACTGGGTAACCTTGTACAACATACCACTCTAAGCTTAGTGTTGCATCAAACATGAATGAGATTTATAACCTACACTAGGTCTAGCCCTCATGCATTTAAGTAGACATAGTGAACTAATAGTGGAGTCTTGACATTCACACTTCTTTAGTGGAATCTTCAAATGTATCCACACTAATTTGGACAAAGTATTCTCACTCAGTACTTTAAGTGATGGGCTACCATTCACCTACACTATAGCAAGCTCATTTTGACTTTAGGCCATTATAACTATGCTTAGGCAATCCCTCTCCATGGGAAAGCTACTCCCTAGGATAATCTAACATTGAAACATAGACTAAGGTAACACAAATCAATAATAAAAGTACAAGTTCCCTCCCTTCACCAAACAATCATTCCAAAGAGTAACCCACTAGCCATCTAGCATAAATAACTATCTAGTATTGAGCATACCCTAAGCTTGTATATGTTTAATCATAACTAGTATAATAACTATACCTATGAAAAACATAAAATATTCTCCATGACTACATAGGTCTAGTATAATAATACACACGACAAAAAATCTATCCTATCATGGATTACTTACAAAAATTACACAAAAAATTAAATAGATTCTACTTTTATTTTCAAAGTAAACATTACTTTTCACTACCAGAAAGTATCAACAAGACTACATTAGTAAATCAAGACACAACTCATTCAGAAATAGAATAATTAAAGTAGAATATTCTCATGCCTATTTAATAGCTTCTCAATTTGACTAGTTGTAGTCACAACACTTTTTGAACAACAACTCATTTCAACAAAGAATCACAAGCTCCTATCTCTCAAATTGACAATGGCTCTTTCTCAAAAGATAACTAAAACTCTCTTAAATATCAAGAATATCTTTCACTATATGGGTAGAGTATTGAAGATAATAAAGCACATTGAATTGTAGATTGGTTGCACAAGAAATAACATATAAAAGAGTTTGAATAAGGCATCCCAAACAATGAAATCCTTGCTACTATTTATACGTCAAGAAAGAAACTAAACCGCCTACAATCACACATGAAAGTTATAGGAGCAAACATGCAAAACAAAAACTCAAACACAAAATAGAAAGTTGGTGAATAAGTAAGTAAAGACTTAGCTTGATCACCATATATTGGCCCACTTATTGATAGAAATCAAAGAATAAATCAACTCTCCATGTGATATAATTCTATAGCTAACTTCTATGATAAAAAAAACACAAAGGTGACACAATTTTACTATCAAGTGAAATAGTCAATAACCAAAGCTTGCCACCCATATTTGCATCGACAAATTCCATGCTGAGTATAGAATCATAAAATCAATTGATTTTGACAAAGTCACTGGTTGTTTGGAATATTCAACAACTATTTAATTAATCAAAAAAATCATGGTAAAGGTGTTTGACCAAATAAAATATGAATAAAGGCATTGACCTCTTCCATATCAAATTAAATGTTAAAATAGTTTGCAAATTAAAGAATGAAAACAAAGACAAAAAAATTAGCCCATGAATATAGTTGTTTCACTTTAAATTTTCTTCCAATAAAGTCAACCATGATTATCGAATTTTAAGCCAATATGCTTAGCATTAATTTCACTACTATTTAATGTTTGAACTAGTTGATTTCAAACTGAATGATGTATAAATGAAATCACCATGTATATATATACTTATGTATATATAAATCCAACTCAATCATATATATACGTATAGATATATATGTATATGTTAACAAATATATTTATATTATCATAAAGAAATAAAGCATGCATATATAATCAACATACAATAGAGTATATCAACTTAATAGTCATATTTTCATATTGACATATTGATTATGTCTATATATATAATATATATATAAATACACATTCAAATACTCAACAAACTAATACACAATTACCATGGTGTTTGATAAGAGACTATGAGAGATATGTATATACATACACATATACATGTCATTGGTACCATCAAATAGTTCTATGTGCATAAGTAAATCACTCATGAGTGTGCATAGGTATTCCTACCTATTTACCTTATGTACATGTTCCTTGGTACGTATAGTATATCATCACCATGCATGTGTGTATGCATACACAAAACCCATATGCTCCATGTATCAATTCAAGCATGGTAGCACGAAGGAAATCATAAGATCATCAAGTAATCATCACCTAATAATGAACACAATAGTAAACTAAACTTTTAATAAAGAAAAAATAAAAACTAAGGAAGACTAACCAACTTTCAAATTAATAATATGAATCAATTATTCTATAATGGTGTGTGTAATATTAGATAGGTTACAGTAATGGTTACCCAACCAAGAACTTCTCCTGACTGATACTTCCCCTCCACCTAGAATAATTGAACATATACCTACAAACACTTACACATGTACACAACAGTCAACTGTTCACAAAATATGTAACAAACACATTTCATCTCCAAAGTTAGAATATCAACAAAATATGCATCCATTCACATAAATGCATTCCTTCATATAAAATTAAATGAGATGAAATTCATTCATAATTAGTGATAACAAAGTGCACACACAATTTACTCGTCCACTAAATTCACATTTTACCATACATAGTAATAGTAAATAGTAATTACACAATTGGGGTGTAACATAATCCCACCTTGTAAATCATCATCCCTAATGATTATATGTAGCAACATAAAAAAAAAACAATCAACATATTGTTCAAGTATTTATATAGGCTTCTAAAACAAGAGGAAACTTTTGTTGAATCTCTGCATAATCTTCCTAAGTGGTTGAGTCTTCTACATACTGCTCCAACTAGAATTTGCACTGCAAAACCTCCCTATTATGCAAGTGAAGCTTATATGTTTCAAGCACCTTGAGGGGATTGAGTGTTACAACTCTAGGATCCTATACCTATAAAGAAATGCCCAATCAATCACATGATTATGATCAGGTACATACCTCTTAAGGTAAGACACATGGAATAAATTATTCATTCTGGAAAGAGTTGGTGACAATGCTATTCAATAGGCTAATAGATTCAATTCCTCAAGAAAATAAAATGGTCCAACATAACACAGAGCTAACTTGGAAGAATTTCCAAATTTAATGGAGCTTTTGTGAGGTTTCACCATCAACAACACTTTGTCACCTACAAATTTTTTTTGGGGTACTCTCTTAGCATCAACGTAACTTTTCTAGCAATCTTTAGCTTTAGTCAACCTTTGCTTCATAATATTAACTTTATCATCCATCTCAACCAACATATCTAACCCACGAGTCCTTCTATCCTCAAGTCTATCCCAACTTATAGGAGTTCGACACTTTCAACCATAAAATTCTTCAAAAGGATCCATCTTTATCATAGAATGATAAGAATTGTTATAAGAAAATTCAACTAAGAGTAAGTAGTCTTCCCATTTGTATTGTTCATCCATGCAATACATTATTAGTAGGTCTTCCAATGCCTAATTCACCCTTGCCATTTTTCCATCTATTTCTAGATGATATACTAAGCTAATATTCAACTAAGTCCCTAGTTCTGAAAACAAAGTTTTCCAAAACATAGAAGTGACTCGGGCATCCCTATCCAAGAATATATTCTTTGCAATTCCATGAAACCTAAACATTTCTTGCAAAAAATTCCTAGCTATATCCATGAAATCCCTCGTGGCTAGAATATTATGGATTATTAGTGAGCTCCTTCTAGACTTACAAGTAGTACTCATTTTATTTGCACTTTTGAAAAACATGGACCCCTTAAAGTCAGTTTGAATAATTACTATTAAAGCAATATGACTTCTTCGAATCAAAGAATCAACAACCAAATTTTATTTCCTATTTATATAACTAATATTTAATCATAGTCAACTATTAAATCCAACCATCTTCTCTAACATTCATTCAGATTAAGTTAAGTGAAAAGGTAATTTAACCCACTATGGTTAGTTTTCAATTCAAAGGGTCTCCCCAACAACTAGTACCTCCAAATTTGCAATGGGTGAACCACAACTGATAACTCTAAATCATGTGATGCATATTTTTTCTCATAAGGTTTCAAATTTCTAGATTTGTAAGCAATCAATCACCCATCTTGCATTAAAACTCCTCCTAGACCTTCCATGCATGCATCTTTGATAACCATAAAGTTACCCTTAGGATCTGGTACTTTCAATATCGATGCAGTGGTCAAGTTCTCTTTAAGTAGATCAAAGCCTTCTTGGCACTTCCCAATCCATTTAAATTTATTCCCTTTTCTCTCCAAAGAGGTAATCAAAAAATAAATCTTAGAGAAGCTAGCCAATTTTTTTTTATAGTACCCAACTAGACCCATAAAACTTCTAACCTTAGACACATTCTTGGGTATAGGCCATTGAAGTACTACCTTGATCTTGGTGGGATCTACAAAGATTCCATCCACTCAAATTACATTCTTTAGATAATGCACTCTCATTTGGAAGAAAGTATACTTGCAGAGTTGACCATACGATTTGTGCTCTCTTAACCATTATAATACTATCTCTTAATGTCTATAGTGATCTTCCTCATCCTTAGAATAAATCAGGATTTCATCTTAAAAAAAGACAAATTTATCTAGGTAGTCTCTAAACACACTATTCATTGGATTCATGAATGCAACATGTACATTTATTAACCCAAAAGGTAAAATTGTGAACTCATAGTGTCCATATCAGGTTCTAAACACAATCTTACAGATATCTTCATATCCAATCCTTAATTTGTGATATCCAAATCTCGAATCTATCTTTTAGTTCAGTTTTTGTCATCTTGTAGGGAAACTTGGAAATAGGTTCATACCTTGGAATTATATCTATAGTGAAATCAAATATCATCTTTGTTGGTAATCTAGGTAACTCCTCTAGAAACACATCTGAATTTTTTCTCAAATTATGATATATTTCACATGTCAGATATCCCTAGGTCATCTATCTCACTATCTTATATCTCTTGGAAACTTTTGTGATCGAAATTATCAATAATTTCTTCAAGTTCTTCAAGTTTAATGACAAAGATCTTGCAGCCTTTTTCTCAACCCTCACTAGTTGCATTGTTGATATTTGATGAGTCTTTAACTCTCTAGATATCCCTTGTAATATCACTTAATTACAAAGATCATCTAGGCACTCAATTATCTTTGGATGATAGTCTAATTTAGTCCTATGTATCCATAACCAATTCATACATAAGATAACATCATAGTTACCTAAAGGTGTGACATAAAGGTTTACTTCAGTAGAGAAACTAGGTAGCTCTATCCTAGCCTCACATAAACATTGTTCCACCTTTCCTCTTTTTTGGTTTGCATACTATACATTCCAAGATGTTGTCATGTGTCCAACCTTTCTAGATATTTGTTTAGCTACTCTAGGTGAAATTAAATTCTTATTTGCACCAATATCAATGAGAATTGAAATAGGTAAACCAATCAAAATACCTAGGGTTTTAATGGGATTTGCTTGATACTCTGCTTGGTGATCATCCACTGCTACATTTATCCTTTTTTGGAACATTTCTCACTGATTTGGTAGCGCAATACCAAAATGATTATTGAGAAAATCTCTAGAAAAACGGTCTCCCCATAAGTATAGCATCCTATAAAAGGTACCTTCCTTTCATGGGTTCTCCAGATCCACTAGCATTTCCACCAGCATTATTGGTATTTCCTTGATTGGAACCATTCCTCTTCTACTCCCTTCTTGACTCTACCATTATTGTGGTTTCCTTTTCACCCTTGTTTAGATACATTTTGTGTAACCTCCACTTTCTTTGGAGTTAGCTTTTCGTGAATTTCACATCCTTCATACGATCCCTATTTTACTGCCTACTAGAGGTAGCTATAAAATTTTGTTACTACTTAATTTCATTCTCATATACAAAATCCATAGCTTTTGGACCATTTAATGCCCAACCATGAAAAACCATTAAGGACAAGGGTATGTGCATGATCATGATGGGCCAAATAGTGACAATATATAAGTGATATGATGGCCCATGTGGTTGACAAATTTTTTTTTACCCAAAATTGATGAAATGAAAAGGGTTTTCAAAGGAGATTCTCATCTTTCCACCCATATAAATTATGATTTACTTTGAATTTAATAGATAATTATTATTCATTTTCTATTTGAATTACAACTAAAGTCCTGATTGATAGGCTGATTGAAAAACATCAACGGTATCACATTTTTTTAATACAAAACATGTGTCACATTCTATGCTTGACATACTATCGTTTATAAAAAAAAAAAAAAATCATGAAGTTTTGACCAAGTTAAGGCAGTCGGACGTACGAGTTTTTATATTTTTAAAAAGTTGTAATAAAAAGAATTATAATTAATTATTTACTTGGAAAAAAATTACAAAAAAATATGCATCACATTGGGACATGAGTCTTCTACTTATATCTAAAATACTATAAAAAATATTATCATTTTATTTTGGTTAAGGTGGTCAGACAAGTTACACCTACTTATTTTCCCCTGAAATTTAAGTACTACTCCATTGAAATTTAAAATTTTCACCAAATAGATTTTTATAAAATTAAAATAAACCTAGTAGTTTAGAAACTAAATTCGATTTTCCACAGATTCTATTCTTATATAATTTTGAAATTATATAGATAACTTATTCAAATTTTTACGTCAAGTTGCCTAACTTTGATTTTTCTGAATTTTATTACCATTTAAGGGCCTATTTTTCCATGATGATCCTACACATGCCCACAAAAAAAATACTAACAATAATAACACTTTTTAAAAAAATTAAATAACATAAGATTTGCATTAATATACAATACTAGAAAAATAATTATACATATACAATTTATCTAACTACATCCTCTAGGGTACGCATGACTACATTACAAAACATAAACCCATATTTCATAATCATGATTACCACATCAAAATATTACATTTCAAAATCATAATACATAATAAGATCAAAATGATCATATGTCTATTATATTACACCAATGAAACATCCATAAATACACACATAATATAATCAAAAGTATATATATATACATTGCATCGATCAAATCAAAATATACATATACATCACATATATAACATGAAATTACATCGTTTCAATACTAGAAAAGAACATCAGTGCTCCCCAACACAAAGTAGGAATGATGCAACAGTCAAAAAAGTAATACAAAAATGGAAATGGAACAATTGAAATATGGTGAAGCTTAGGATTCTCTGCATTAGTACCAACATTGTGCTTCATGAACTCTAGCTTGGAACCCAATGGGGTGCATAACATGTTCCACCTAACCATGTGGACTTTGAGGCCCACCACCCATGCTAGAAGATGACAAGAAAGACCCACACATAAAACAGTCTCGTGAAAAATGGCTAACATGACTCCACAACAAAAGTAACAACAAACACAAAGAACATCCACTTCAAAAATGATTGCTTCTAGAGGTACATGAACAAAAAGGGGAGAACAAACAAGGAAAACAAGGTTGCTAAGGAGAAAAGTGTCATCATATAAGATCAATATGGGTTACCGAATGCAGATCTTCCTAGGTTACTATTCCCCATCTTATTTAAACAGTGGAAAACTTAATCGATCCCTGACCCCCATTCTCACTCATGCGAGATCAACATACCTTTCAAGAAGACAAGGCAGTTGATCTTCACCATTTTAGGACTTCAAACTCATTTGAACCCTAATCAAGCACTTGAGCCATGAGTGAGGCAAACCATTATTGTGAGAACTACCCAGCTCCCTTTACTTTAATTTTAGGTTATCATTGATTAAATAAACTATCAATGAGTTACCTGTATGCCACTTTGTGCATGTTGACGCCCACTAAGAGCCACTCCCCCTCCTAACAACAAAAGACCCTTAGTCTACTAACTAGGCAAGACAACTTACACAACATTAAAGGAAACATATGGATAATCACATATAGCAAGACATGCCCCATCCCACACAAAATTTCCATAATGAAATAATCTCCACAATGCAAGGCTAAAACCCACATAGGACAAACAAATATAAGATCAATAGTTCACAAAGAAATAATACAAACATTCATGTATTGATCTGGGTTACCCAATGCAAATCTTCTTAGGTTGTCGGTCCCCATCCTGGGTTACCCTGGCAACCTCACCTAATCCCTGGCCCCCATGCCAACTCATGCAAACACAAAAAATAACCATACTCCCCTCCAACCTTTGGAAGACAAACAATTTAGTAACATGATAGTTTCCCCATAAAAAATGCAACAATAACGAGACCTCAAAGAACTATTTTCAATCAACAATTTACTAGTCAACAAGTATAAAATAATGAGTGGCAACATCACAACGAGAACTTCATACTAATCAAAAACTAACATAATAGAACTCGCAAAATCACCTACAAAACTAAAATCTCCTTAATAACCATTTGGAACAAACGAGCTCCCTCCATAAAACAATAACTCAAAATCACCGCAAAACAAAAATCCACCACAATAACCAACAAAAAGGTCAACCAATAATACATCAGGATTGTACATCAACAAGCAATAAAATTTCAGCCATGTACTCAACCTAAAGACTGCAAAAGAAATTGATATAAAATAGATTACTCACTTGATCAAATTAAAGATCGTGTAACAATATTTCAAGGTGACTCTATTATCAATGAAACAATCATTTCAAAAACCCAGTATTAAAATTTCAGCTATCACATTGCACTACAATGACCCTGTCGTACAATTGCTTATTTCACATAACAAATTCTATCAAATAAAAAATTAATCCAAATAGCAAGGTACCTAATATAATTACAAATCAACAACATTCATTAATTAACATGGGATAATGTAATCCACAAATATTTCAATTACCTATATACAAGTGAATAAATTTCCGTATTAGTTTCCCAACCCATTTAGCTAATGTACAAAATTAATTCACATATGTAAAAATGTATTTTTTTTCTTTTAAAAATTATAATCATAATATATATATATACTTGTATACCCATATATGCAAATATATATTATATTAAAAAATGCTAGATTCCAACTTATATTATGGCAAGCATTTACATGTATAGACCTAACTAGTATGAATCTTTACAAAGTCGATTTCCCTTTAAACAAAATACTCGAGGAAAATACAAGAATAGGAAGTCAATTATACTATATCCATCATATGTAAATCAGGTCAAAATATTAGGCTATTGATATTAAATAAAAATATCAAGGATGGATACAATATTTTTATATTTTACGCTTGTAACACAAGAGTAGGGTTAAGAGATATGTTCCATTTATATCCTTAACAAGGTACGATATTTCTTGTGGAGAATATTGGTGATTGTAAATGAAACACAAGAGGCCGAGTTGGAATGATTGGGAATAAAGAATTTTAAGAGTACTTTCTATTGCATTTAGATTGTTCAAAATTTTGTCCTGGGAGGCATAGGATGAGATGCATGCATATCAGATTTTCAAGCACAAGAAAAATCATCGATTATCTAATACCATAAAAAAATATAAAATGCAATTTAATCATCGAATAAGGTAGGAAATACAATTTTGATGATGAACATAGGGATTAGACTCATAGTGAAATATGATTTGTAACTTATGAGCCAAATACCTAAGGTAAGTGAAGGAGGAGAGGGTACACTAGTGCATGCCTTAAAAGGCTTAGGAACTTACCGAATCAAGATAATTAGCTGAGGAAAGAAATCATAAAACCTAAACTCAGATACATTTACATGTAGAAAATTGGGAAAACCCAATACATGTGTCTATTACCAAAATTGCATCAAATCTTTTGATGTAAAAATCTAAGCTTAGGAATTTGGACATTAAACATTGAATATCCAACTATAGACAAGTAAATAGATATCCGCTCTAATTAACATTCAATTCTCTTATTAATCAATTAAAACAATTTATTGATTAATTCCCTAGCTTCATCATACTTAATTAAATAAATCAAATTATTTCATTAAATCCTTAGTTCTTATTTGATTCAATAAATCAAAATGATTTAAATCAAATATCAAACCCTTAAAATCCTCCAAGTTAATTAATCTAAATTAATTAACCTCTAATCATAATCACCCATTCTCTATCTTTTGACTCAAGTTAACTAAAATCTAAACTCTCAACTAATCCACCCACTTGCACCAATAAATCATTTCTTTGATTTATTAATTCTTCTAATTACTTTCAAAAGGGCATCAAGATGGAATATTCCTCCAATTTTGAATCTCCCTCTCAAATGAATTGTCCATCCAACAAAGCATTCAATGCTCTTACATGTCTCTTACACAAGTCAAACTTGGTGTTTAATTCAGCTTTCATGCCCCCTAAACATGTCATTTAATCCAAATTCAAATTTAAAATTTGCACATTGACCAAATGTGCTCAGTCCTTCTCCTCTCACATCTTGACAAGTGGCATTTTGTCATTGGCTTATGAATGATCCCACATTCATCCAAATCCCTCAATATTTCAATCTTGAATCTATAAATGCAAAGAATTTCAACAACAATTTGGCTACAACACAACTTGACCAATAATTTGAGTATTGGCATTATCATCATCTTGGCATCTAAGCTTATCAAGGATTGAGAAAGGGATCTCTTCTCACATCAAGGGGCACCAATCCCCCTATGGGATTGATGTTTGAGTGATTTAGGAATAGTTTTCATATTCATCTCGCTTTCATGTTCATCTTGCTTGTTTGATAGTGTGGTTATTTCCTTTACATTGCTCAATAATTTCATAAGGAAGAATTTGTCTCTTTTGTGCAATATTGACAAATTTAACTCGTATTTGTCAATCTTGGATTGAAGAAATGTCCTATGGACACCTAGAGGAAATGAATCATGAAGAAGGCTCCTATAGAAGTTGTAAATCAGAAACATCTTGTGAAATGAATCATGAGGAAGAATTTTATGAGGAGAATGGATCATCAACACCTCTTGAAGAAGCATTAAAATTTTATATTTCACAAGATCAAGCTAAAGATATCAATTAGGAAGTCATCCCACATATGGAGGATCCTATCACTTATAAACTTGGATCACTTAACTTTCTTAGGGAAAGCTATCTCACCAATAAAGAATTTGTCACTTTTGAAGATCCACCACAGAGAAGAGAAGGATTAGCACCTTGTTTCCTAGGTAAATCATATCCTATATCAGACAAAATGTTTCTATAGATGAATTATCAAGGCAGAGGATTAGGTTTGCATGAAAAAGGTATCCTAGAAGCATTGCGGATTATTGGAAATTCTAAGCATCAAGGCCTTGGTTATTCGACAATCAAGGGATATAAACATATCACTGATACCTCTATAAAACTGGAGTCAACTTCATCTCAAACAAATATCAACATAGGGAGCATGAAGGATCCTTATAATGAAACCAATGCCAATACTGCAACCCGCCACATCACGAATCTTCATCCACCCATCACCCCATCCATGAATTGGGACCAACATTGAAAGAAATATTTGAATCAAACCATGAAAATATTTGTCAAATAAAAAGAAGCTAAGAAGCATGAAGGAAAAATCAAATAGATATGGATACCAAAAAATAAAAATAATGATTATCCCTATCAAAATCCATTAGTCAAAGAAACTATGAGGCAAAATAAAAAAGGGAAAAGTATCCATCAAGGATGTCCACAAAGGAAAAATTAGGCTTCTCAAGCAACGTACAAAGTATATCAAGTTGTTGGTCCTAATTCCATGCACACTTTTGTATCCACTCATCATTGCTCATCTTCCTAAGTTTGGAGAGTCAAACGTTCCAAACTATCTACAAATCCATCTTTTAATCCTAAACAAACTCCATCCACGCCTCCACACATGATATTCAATTCTCACATTTTCTATGTATTGGCAATGACCCTTCATCATAAGGATTGAAAAGGAATTCTATCGCGATGTGCACACAAAGATGAAGTTAACCTTTGGTATCAACAAAGTAGGTCAGGAATCTCAAAAGGTGCATTCAAGTGCACATATCTTGGCAAAGAAAATTCTTCAAGTAAGATACTAATGGTATATTATGACAAGAGCATCAATGTTCGCAGTACCAAGTGATTCAACATCAACTTAAAATATTTCAAAAAATACAAAAAATTCGAAAACAATAAAAATCCAAAAAAAAATTAAAAAAAAGATTGAAAACAGTAAAGAAAAAAATTGTCCTCTAGTGAAAACCGCATGGGTGGCACTTTGGACAGGTACCATGATGAAAAACTTGAAAAAGGGCATCATGTGTAGAATCGAGAATCTACGTGCACCGGTTGAGGTGAAAGAATTTTATCACATTCAAAATGAAGCCAAAATTTTGGCCATATCACTCATTCATCCATGAACTATTTATCCAACCCATTGCCATCTATCTACCTTATCTTGATCTTGACAAATTTTGGTGCACACTTTACACTTGTTTACGGTACACATCTTGACATGGGCCATTTTCATTAATCCCATCCTACCCAACGTTATCTAAGCCAGGAAGCTCTATCCAAATGAGCATCCTATATTCGAAAAACTTATCTTATCACAAGATAATCCTTGACATCCTTTGCATGCTTACCATATCCATTCATCTACACACCTATCCAAGCATCCACCCACAAAATTTCAAACATTGCTAGACACCAGGGGAAAATGTTTGCATCTTGCTTCGGAAATAAATTTTGATCTATATCCTTTAACTTATGTGGTGATTCGAACATTGGCAATCATAAAATCAAATTGGTCAAAGAATGTGTGAGCCAAAATCCAAATCACTAGCCCATGACATATTTTGACAAGATGATGTTGCTTATCAAGCTTTATCCTTCATCAAACATCAATATAAACAATCAATATCAGTCACATCTAATGTGCACATTAGTATCACATCGAATAATTCAAACAAATTTTGTTCCAAGCCAAGCTTCCAAATCCCGATTAACTAGATCAAGTCAATTCATCATCATCTCAAGATATCCTTCCCAATCCTTGTGTTGTTGAACATGATCCTTGAATTGTTGTGTATCCTCAACAATATTATCATCACAAATCCATCAATCTAATTGATCAACATTAAACTTGGTTTTCAAAAAAACCCAAAATAGAGCACTCATATCATATCCATATCCATATCCAAATCATCAAAAAATAAAAAATAAAAAACATTCAAAAAATCAAAACTAGAGTCATCGGCCAAACTATGTCATCTCTGAGCTTGACCCTAGGCAAGGTTGATCTCTGATCATCCGATGTGACATTTTAGGTCAGTCCTTTAGGAATCCATGGCAATGACAATCTGTTTTCTCATCTATTTCCAGTTTAGGTCAGTCCTTTAGGCGTCTGTCGCAATGGCAATCCATTTGCCCATCTATTTCACATTTTAGGCGTCTGTCATAATGGCAATCCAGTTGCCCATATATCTCATCAAGAGTTAAGTCAATTGTCATTTGAAATACGTTGTTGTAGTTAGGGAAAATCAGATATAAAACTAAAACAACAAGATATGAAAACCCCAACAAGCACAATAGAGCACACACTAGCATGAAAATCAAAACAAAAAAATAAAGCAAACTGATCTCCAAGCTAGATTTGATTTATCTCCATTTCTCTTCTCCACTTTCATGAGAATGCATTGAAGGTTTGATTGTTGATATGTTGATTTCTCATTTTCGCAGCATAACGATAAGATGGATATGATACAAGAAAAATAGATAGATAGATGAGAAGATTGAGAGAAATTTTGACAGAGTGAGGATGCTAGAAGAAGATTATCCCAAATGGCCTGTGAAAGACTTGATTTATAAGAGAAGGCTAATTTGATTCAATGGCCAATATTAAAAGTCAAATTTGTGATATGTATGGCTAGGATTAAAAGTTTATTTTAGTGCCTATGATGCACATTAAGTGGGTTATGACATGAGGCTAAAATTAAGATGTGAGGAAATAAGTGGGATTCTTTTATTTTATTGGAGAGAAAAGATGCATATGACACACAATGAATGGGGGCAAAAATAGGATGTGAGTGAGAATCTTATAATTTAAATAATAAAATTATTTAAATTATTTATGCATGTGAAGAGTTGTAGTCATGTGACACATGTTGCAATGTGATAATAAGTGAGGGATTAATTCAAATATTTAATTTGAATTATTTTGAGACATGTGAAGGGGGAATTAATTAAATAAATGAGATTTATTTAATTAATTGGAAAGGTTATTTAGTGGAATAAATGGGATAAGTGGGATAATGTAATGACTTAAGATAAAATATTACAAAATGTCTTACAAGGTCATGTATCGAATAGGTAATTTAATGACATGGACAATTTTAGGTGTCTAAATTTTGCCCCTCTTTGAGATGATGTTCGAGATGGTGAGATTTATGTCGAGTAACATCATTTCAAAAAAGATAAGGTATGGATAGATGAAAAAAAAGATGATGCCCCAACCACTTGAAGAAGTGAGGAGTAAGGTGAATGAACGAAAGGGATGATAGAAGAATATGATGATGCAAAAGAAATGAAGAAATGGGATGATGATATAAGATATGATAATGACGATGATGCCTCCTTGAGAGGATAGGTGGGTTGGAAAAACACATATATGCTCTCGAAATTAATGAGATGATAAAAGAGGGATACAATGAATGACATGAGATAAGAAGTAGATGAAAAAAAAAAGACACGTTATGTTGCATTAAAGTGAGCAATCATATGTTTGATATAGCACTAGACGTTATGCACCAAGGTATAAGGACCAAGGTGACGATGTGTCTCATGCCCCAGCATAATACAACCTTGTCTAAATACAAGATATGAATATTAGCTAGGAGTGATTCGGATTTGATATAAATGCAAGATAAAAATGATAACACACACAAGCAAGCAAGCATGTACGAATGATACAAAAAAAAATCAAGATATTTCCCCTGTTAAGGTGTAAACCGATGATTAATAGATTGATTGATGATGATGATAGTGTTGTCATTGTGGGGAATGATATATCCCTAGAACATCACAAGGACGATTGATTGGTTGATTGATTGATCGATGATGATGATAGTCTTGTCATTGCGGGGAATGATATATCCCTAGATTAGCACAAGGATGATTGATTGATTGGATTTACAACAAGATTAGGATCAAGACCGATGTGTGATTGGATAATTTGAATTGATTGATTAGCTTGGTTGGTAATGATTAAGGATTGAATTGCATTTGGATTATTTCTTGGAAGGATTGAAGATGCTAGATTTGAAGATTTGGATGATGATTGATGAGTTAAATTGAGGATTGATTTACTCGGATTTATTTTGATTGATTGGATTGATGAAGAAATGATTTAATTTGATGATAATGATTGGATTGATTAGAAGAACTAGTTTGATTAGAAGAAGTGATGTGATTGAATAATTTGATGAAGAAATTTATTTGGAGAAGTTGAATTGATTGGAAGAAGTGATTTGGTTTGATTTTATTACTTGGATTTTTGAAATGTTTTGAATTTTTTGGATTTTTGAAATGATTTGATTTTTTTGGATTTTTGAAATGTTTTGATTTTTTTGGATTTTTTTTCAAGACCTTTTTCAAAATTTTTGCATTTTTTTGAAGACTTTTTTGAAATGTTTTGAGATATCAATGGATGACAATTTGGGTAGCCTTTATGATAGATACCAATGACAAGGGAAAACCAAGTTTAGGTGCAAGGGGATAGAGGGGATTGATGAATGAAAGGGTGGGTGATAGGATAACAAATAGAAGACTCATGATAGACAGATGGATAAAAATGATAATTCATAGTGAATGGAATAGATATATGCATCATGCGAGAGCAAAGATGTGATCTCCAAAGACTATGTCACATAGGAATAACATGCCCCATTCTAGGTACAATACTTAGGATTTTTCATGACAAAGCTTATGACACTAGGATAATGATAGGCTTGTTTGGAAGGATGAGGTATATCAAAAGTTATCCAAATCATGTTTCAACATTTTTCCCCTTATTTTTATCAAGATCAAAAGGAGGAAGAGAGGATGACTTGACTCAATATGATAAGTATATGGGTATGATGGCTAAAGATGGTAGGTAGTATGGAAATGATATGATAAGAAATGACATGATATGATTGATAGTGCAAATGAGACAAAGTGCCCCCAAGTGTCAGTGACATAGAAGATCAACCTACACATGATGCCTGTTTGTGAAGTTTTCATCATGGTACTTATCCAGGGTGCCTGTTTACCAATTTTTTGTCATTGGATGAAAGGATTTCTCTTTAATCTTTTTTTTTTTTCTCTTTTTTCTTCTTTTTTAAAATTTTTTGTTTAGTTTTGGATAAGAGAAGGGGAATATGGATAGGAGGGACTCAAGTTTCTAGTTCCATGAAAGATGATAGTCCCACTAGAGATGAATGTCATCGCATGGACCATGCCAAATGTCATTATGCTCATAGATGTTGGTAAGGGATGACATGAAAGGGAGATGGATTACATAGATGATGGATTATGATGTGGAGGGATTGGTGGATTATGATATGGATTATGTAGGGAAGATGGATGGGAGGCCTAGCCAAAATCATGGAGCATAGGAATGTGATGTGGGAGATATTTAGGATAATGAGTGAAGGGTGAGGAGATGGAGGTATGTGATTTTTTTGTGAAATAGAAGGGAACCATGAGCAATGGTTGTGCACAGTGTGATAAACGTTGAATTTTTTGATGTGGAGGGGGTGTAGGAAGAAATGGAGATGCTTGCTTAGGATATGGTTAATGAAGTTCTTTAGGCACCCACATAGACTTAATATTTTTATGACTTTCGTTTTGCTTGTGGGATGGAATATGAGATTTTTGAATACAATGGGAATGTGAGGTGGAAGTGGATTGTTGGGATTTTTGAGATGTATATTTCTCGTTTGACTTGTTTTCCTTTTTCTTAGGCACCCAAACCATTTTGCTTTTAAACTTTTCTTTTGAAGGTACAAGCTTATATTGATTTTTGGATTGATTTTTCTTTGATTCTTTGATTTTGTGTCCTAGGGCATGAGGAACCTTTAGATTTTTTTCTTTATAGATAGAGGCATCAAAAAAATTTCTTTTGAATCCCATGGGTATGGTGGAATGAGTGGAAGATTTATGTCTAGATAATGTGTGCATTGATTGGTCATGATTAGGATTTTTAGAGGATTTATGGATAGGTGGATAAGGGGATTGAATAATTGGGATACTAGGTGCTGGGAGTAGTGGAGGTAGATTAGATGGAGGGATATTAGGATTTGGAAGAAATGGTGGAAAATTTGATGGTGGAAGATGTACGGTCACATGCTTTTGACATTTGTAAGATGATGGAGGGATGGCAACATATGTTTTAGGCATATGATAGGATTTATGGTGGAAAGAGAACTTAGGATGGGTGGAGGAAGTACCAATATCTTTAGATTAGTTAACTTGGGGTGTATATCCAAGGCCATAAGAGCGTGGAGGGACCTTGACATGGATGGGCTCCAAAACACCTTGTTCATAAAGGCCTAAACCTTTACCTTTATAGTTCATGTTCTAAAGCATGTGATGGACAATGGGACTAGATGTGCTTTGGACACTAGAATTGAGTTCATTATTAGATGAAGAAGGTGAAGTGGATAAAGTTTGTTGTTGTTCTAAGGAGGAAAATTCATGAATAAAGATGGATAGACCAATACGAAATGTGGATGTATTTGAAATGAGGTTGATAGTGGATGTGGAAGGATCGTTAGGATCTTGATTATGTTCATTTAGATCCACACTATTGGTTTGATCTTCTACACTTATTTGGGAGGCATGTGTCTCATCATGACAAGTGGATAATGTGGGATCATGGATAGGACTAGGTAGAGGGTCTATAAGAGAAATGGAGGTTTCTTTCTCATGGATAAGTGGAGTGATAGGCTCTTGACCATGCAATGCATAGAGTTGGCTAAGAGGATCATCATGGCCTTCTTGATCATAGGTAGGATCTAGATAATAGATGGAAGCTTCATCATGAATAAGACCAAGTATGTTATGAGTGGGATAATTAGAAGGGCCTAGATCTTGATTAGAATGAGATGTTAATGTTTCTTTATGCTTAGGATAATTATCTTTATATAGCTCTTGGATTTGAGTGGAAATGGAAGTGGAAGGCTCTAGAATAGGCTTGGTATGCTCTTTATGATCAACAACATGAACGCATGATGGAATTTGACTTAGACATATAAGATCAGTACGTTGTGGACCACGTGATGGAGTTGGAAGAATAGGCATGACATTCAAAGGTTCGTTGGTAAGCTCATTAATGGGTGCTTGACATGGGGATGGTCTATTTCGTGCTAGTAGTCTTTGGAGAAAACCATTAATGGATTCTTTAGTTGATGGATTAGAGCTTGAGAAGTTGGATGGTGGTATTGGTGTAGGACTAGTGTGCTTTGAGATAGGAATTTTATTAGATGGGAATGGAGGACTAGTAAATGGAATGGTGTATGATTCCAAAATTAGGGTGGTATTTCCCTTGTCAATAGCATCATTAAGGTGACCTAAGATTTCAATAAATTTTTCATCATCACTAAGATCTACAAAGTTCTCATCATCACTAGGAGAAAAGTTTGACCCACCTTGGAGGATATATGGTTTTGGATTATCTTCAAAATTAGGTGAAGGGGCTCCTCGAAGTATGACATTGGGCTTGTGACTAGAATTGTTAAGGATTATGACCATTTTAGCAAGTGCTTGACTAGGATTAGGGTGATGATGATTACATGGAATGATTAGATTGGATGACTTGGATTTATTAGGATGAAATTGATTGGAATGTGATTAGAAAAATGATGATTAGGATGATTATAATGATATGTTTATGTGTTGGTTTTGATAGCTTGATTTGAAAATTTTCAACCAAATGATTACACATGTACACACATGAACCACACACACAAGACACATAAGCATATTTGAATTTGAAATTATGAATGTGATGATTAAGCATATACTTGAAGAATACACATCAACAAGTCCTAGAAATAGTCAATTGGGTATGGCCAATTAGGTCTTAAAATATAGGATGCACAAGGTTGACTAGGGATAATTTGAAAGAAAAATCTTGCCACACAGCCTAGAGAAAGGGATAACCCACCCTTCACCTTCACTTCCCAAAGGTATAAAGTTCTTTGGGGCTTAGCCAAGAGTGACAAGATTTTAACTCTCAAAAAAGCGTGTCTTTCGATTCAAACCTTGATTGAGGTCATCCGTAGGGGTGATGAAATCCCCTAGTAGGCCTCCTATGATGGGTTTGACAAAAGAAAACCAAGTGAGGTGTTTTTGATCACACACACATTTGATTCACACTCGCAATTGTTAATTTTTCCTTTAAAAAATTGAAATGTGTGTAAAACAATTCAAACACTTTTTCTTTTTAAATCCAAAGCCAAAATGTGTAATGAAAGACAATTATTCTTTTTTAGCCCAATTTCAAAGTGTGATTGCAAACAAGATGCTAATTTTAAAGCTCCAAATTCAAGTGTTTTGCAAACATAATTGATTGATTAAATGAGAGATAAAGATAATAAAATGAGTGCACCCGAAATTTTTTGCTTTCCAATTCGATGTGTATGACTGATATTGTTGCTATTACAACTCCTTATGATCACCTGCAAAATAAAAAAAATGATATTATAATGCAGGCAAAACAAAAAGTTCATTAGAAAATTTCAATTTCAGATACACATTTTTAACATAACTAAATTAGATTTGATTATTTGAAGATGTTATTGATCTGAAAAATAAAAACTCAAAGAAAGAACCCTTGCTAATTTTTGGAAAGTCTTCCAGAAATGTAAGGAAATCAGAAAAATTCTCTATTTTGCGCTAGAAAATGCAGATTTTTGAAAAACATATAAAAACCAAAGATTATATTATTTTGCATTATATTTGACTTCTAAATAAAATCTATAAAACCAAGATCCCCATTAAAATTCGTTGATTTTCGGCCAGAAAGGTAATTTTATGAAAAAATATAAAATAGTCATAACTCCTACAAAAATGTTGATAACCCCTTAATTTCTTTATTGTAGTCCGTTGAGATGATTATTAAAATTCTGTGAAAATATTGTAGAGAAATGTGTAGTCATTTGGAAGATATGATGAAATTTGTAAAACCTAGGGTTTTGTCAAAAAACTGACAGATCTGCAATGAAAAGTTAATGAAACTTGCAAAAAAAAAAAGCTAGATCAAAGGATTCACGTCAAGTTCACCAAATGTAGTTAGAGAAAATCAGATATAAAACTAAAATAACAAGATATGAAAACCCTAACAAGCACAATAGAGCACACACTAGCATGAAAATCAAAACAAGAAAACAAAGAAAATTGATCTCTGAGCTAGATTTGATTTATCTCCATTGCTCTTCTCCACCTGCATGAGAATGCAAGATTTTGAAGTTTCGATTGTTGATATGTTGATTGCTCATTTTCGTAGCATAACGATAAGATGGATATGATAGAAGAAAAATAGATAGATAGATGAGAAGATTGAGAGAAATTTTGGCAGAGTGAGGATGCTAGAAGAAGATTATCCCAAATGGCATGTGAAAGACTTGATTTATAGGAGAAGGCTGATTTGATTCAATGGCCAATATAAAAAGTCAAATTTGTGATATGTATGGCTAGGATTAAAAGTTTATTTTAGTGCCTATGACGCACATTAAGTGGGTTATGACATGAGGCTAAAATTAAGATGTGAGGAAATAAGTGGGATTCTTTTATTTATTTGGAGAGAAAAGATGCCTATGACACACAATGAATGGTGGAAAAAATAGGATGTGAGTGAGAATCTTATAATTTAAATAATAAAATAATTTAAATTATTTATGCATGTGAAGAGTTGTAGTCATGTGACACATGTTGCAATGTGACAATAAGTGAGGGATTAATTCAAATATTTAATTTGAATTATTTTGAGACATGTGAAGGGGGAATTAATTAAATAAATGAGATTTATTTAATTAATTGGGAAGGTCATTTAGTGGAATAAATGGGATAAGTGGGATAATGTAATGACTTAGGATAAAATATTACAAAATGTCTTACAAGGTCATGTATCAACTAGGTAATATTATGACATGGACAATTTTAGGTGTCTACAGTCATCTCTGAGCTTAAACATAGGCAAGGCCATCCTTGATTGGCCCTCGAGACACAAAATCCAAAAACATTCATAAAATCTCAAAAAATCCAAAAAATAATTTTTTTTTGAAAATTCCAAAAATAGCCTCAAAACATCAAAAACATCCAAATATCTGAAAAACCCTAAATGGTGCATTTGTTTCATCTCACTTTCACTCACAATAATCATCATTCCTAATAAATCAATCGTCACCTTCATACTTTGGTAAGGCAATCAAAAGCAAGTCTAGCAGGTTCAAAAGTGAACGCCTAATCGTCAAAGTCTCAAGTCTAGGTTAGTAAGAAACGAAGTTGATCAAATCAGAGTATCAATAGCTTATCATCCAATTAATCTCATCAAAACCCTGATCACAAAATGTCCTAGGAATGTGACCTTCCGGTAGTGGACATCAACATCAGGTATCACCTTAGTTTAGCCTTGGCTAGTGACACGAAGAACATTAGCTTGTTTTTTTACTTTATGCTGGTCTTTTTAGACTCATCTTATTTTGCACTCATTCCAAGGACCTCTTGATGATGCCTAAACAAAATAGGTTTAGAGAGAAAGGAATGGGGCAATGATCATTATCTTTATGTCTTTTGTGCTTATTGGATGTTCTTGTAAAATAACTTGGCAAATACTTTCTTTGTTAGGTCCGTCCTAGCAAGGTTTCCATATGTCAAGTGTGAAAAAGAAACACTTCTATATAATTGACAAGTCAAAGTCCATAAAACTAGGCACAATGCCATCTTGGTTCTTTATACCTTGATGTATCACACCTATTTGTGTTATCAAACATAAGGAAAGTTATGCTCTTTATCTCTCCCATCCCTGGATAAGCAATACATTATCATCATTCATCATAATTTCTAATAAATTTTGCGTGTTGAACTTCTGCATCTTCTTGGATTCAAGGTTTGATCGCTCTCATTCTTATATCCTCTTTCATGCTTCATCCACACTATCATCTTGCATAATCATGTCATATCATCATAGAACAACATCATCCATCTCATCCATCCCAAATACATTGCATAATCATTTAAGATGTTTAAAACAGTACAGATTTTTTATTCAAGAATCATCCAAACATCTCATTCACATCATCATTATGATATAGATATGTAGTCTAACCATGCATACATCCATTTTGAGCCTCTTTGTCATGAGATTGACCTCAAATTGAACTTTTTTTCTCAATCTCTCAAGGGGGCAATGTACTAACATACTTATTTCCGCTCGGGCATCCGAAAAAAGCAATTTTTTTTAAAATTTTGATGTCGGTGGCATCATTATTTGAACCAATGCAACAATTAAATTGCTTCAAAGAGGGGGAAAATGTAAACACATAAAATAAACATCCTCTCTAATTAACATCAAATTCTCCTATTAATCAATTAAAACAATTTATTGATTAATTCTATAGCTTCATCGTACTTAATTAAATAATTCAAATTATTTCATTAAGTCCTTAAGTTCTTCTTATTTGATTCAATAAATCAAAATGATTTAAATCAAATATCAAACCCCTAAAATCCTCCAATTTAATTAATCTAAATTAATTAACCTCTAGTCATAATCACCCATTCTCTAGCTTTTGAATCAACTTGATTCAAATCTAAACTCTCAACTAACCCACCCACTTGCACCGATAAATCATTTCTTTGATTTATTAATTCTTCTAATTACTTTCAAAAGGGCATCAAGATGGAATATTCCTCCAATTTTGAATCTCCCTCTCAAATGACTTTTCCATCCAACAAAGCATTAAATTCTCTTACAGGTCTCTTACATGTCTCTTGCACAAGTCAAAATTGGCATTTAATTTAGCTTGCATCCCCCTTAAACATGTCATTTCATCCAAATTCAAATTTTAAATTGGCAGATTGACGAAAATGTGCTCAAGCCTTCTCCTCTCACATCTTGACAAGTGATGTCTTTTCATTGGCCTATGAATGATCCCACATTCATCCAAATCCCTCAATCTTTCAATCTTGAATCTATAAATGCAAAGCATTTCAAAAAAAAATTGGCTACAACACAACTTGACCAATAATCCAAGTATTGGCATTATCATTATGTTGGAATCTAAGCTTATCAAGGATTGGGAAATGGCTCTCTTCTCACATCAAGGGGCACCAATCCCCCTATGGGATTGATGTTTGAGTGATTTAGGAATAGTTTTCATATTCATCTTTCTTTCATCTTCATCTAGTTAGTTTGATAATGTGGTTATTTCCTCTACATTGCTCAATAATTTCATAGGGAAGACCATGTATCTTTTGTGCAATATTGGATTGATGTAGATTTTAGTCTTCACACCAAAAAATCATATCTATCAACTACCAGCAAAAGAATTGAGGTGAAACAAAAAGGAGGAAAATGCCAAATATTAAAATATGACTGATGCAAATCACAACAAATAAACATACCATCAAATTTACTTAAGGCCTTTCCTTCAATGTAGGTTTATAATATGATAATCTCCCTCAAAAATTCTAAGGTTAAAATCACATTAGAAACTAGTCTTCCAAGCATGGCATTAGACTAAAGGTTGAAAGTAATTTTTTATCAAAAAACAAGAATATATGGTCATTATGTTGTGCACATAATATCTCAAGCAATTGATTCAATACTATAAAATACATCCATTGATATGAATTGGCCCTAAGGTGCGTGCTAAGTGGTTGGCCTCTAGAATGGTGAGGGAGCAAAAAGAGACAAGCCAAAGATAGACACAAGCTAGTGGTACGTTTCCTAAATTCATATGATATATACTCACTTAGCAAGAAGGATAACGATAAAAGGAAATTGCAAACATGTTCATTCACCTTGAGTTAAGTGTAAGGACCAAGGAAACCAAAACCAAAGGAGTGGAAGACAAAACAATAGGAAGAGAATGTTCTATAGGAAGAGAATGCTAGAAGATGTGGGCAACAAGGAAAGCAAGAATTAAAATAAACATGATATTATAAGGAACTTTATATTAGTAAATTTAGAGAAGCTATATGAGAACCTCTAAAGACAGTTATATGAGTTAATGCACAATTTTAGCTAAAATCTAAGGAAACTATTTACCATGTGCATTGTCATAAAACCTTTAAAGCAATGACTACACATATCTGTAGCATCTACAAGATGATACACTACAAAGTGAAAATGTGAATGAAGCAGTTACTCTTCCACTACGATTGCATACATTTCCAGATTTCCATGGATTCAAAACTAAGGCTGAGGTAAGAGGAATGTACAATGACATGAAATGAGAAGTCCAATTATACAAAGCAATAGTAAAATATTTATGTGAAAATTGCAGATACATGATCTTTGAATTTGTCCAAGCATGATATGGTATGAATGAAATAAAGAACAATGCTGGCTATCATATTCAAGATAGAATAACCATTAAGAGAAATTAATATAATCAACATCACATATAAATCTAGGGGATAAGCATCATTATGCATGGTTTTCAGGAAGACACTAAATCCACAATTACACATTCAGTCATTCAAGCAACAATTTTTCCATCAGACAAAAGAGGAAGAATTTTCTTGCATTAATTAGACAAATAATAATAACAAAAATAAGCCCAACCTAGAATCATATGCTTGAAGATGGGGATGATGTGGCAAAATAACTCTTTCGCTGCCACTAATATTTTTATGCAAAACTTGATCACTTTCAGAAATTTATCCACTTCGCAAATCAATTTCAATCCAAAACTATATTCTTTTCCAATTATTTTTTTTGTAGAGCAAAGTTATTTTTTGAAAACCCAAAAAAAAAACTTTTTCCCCAAATTAATCAATATTAAAACAAATATCTAGAGAGATTTTATTTTTCCAAAACAAAATCAAGCAATAATCTTCAAATAAGACAAGTTTCCTTTTTGCAACATATTCAAAGCAACACATGTGCTCAAACTTGTCTTTTTCCATTTTGAACTTTCTTTTACCTCTCGTTCAAAAATCTTATCTTCCTTTTTTATTTAAAAGTCATATTACTTTTTCTATATCTAAAAAATTAAAATTTCATAGGTAATCCTTCAAAAATTCCATACTTATTACTTGCCACTTCTTCTCTGGTATGTCATGTGGATATAAAAATCATATAGGATGATGATGTTCTGCTTTCACCCTTTGACATTCCAAACACCTAGACAAAAAATTACCATCATCTCCTTTCATCCCTTTGCAAAAATATAATTGCTTCACATCCGCCATGATTTTGAGCACTCCAAGGTGTCTAGAGTATGGTGCTTCATGTACTTCTTTCCATAATAGGTTTTGTAACTCCACTATGTTAGGAACATGCATCCTACCATTATATCCATGAAAAACATCATACCTAGAATCTTATGGATTATTAGCGAGCTCCTGATTGACTTGCAAGTAGTACTCATTTTATTTTAACTTTTGAAACACTTGGACCCCTTAAAGTTGGTTTGAATCATTACTATTAAAGAAATATAAAATCTTAGAATCAAGGCATCAACAACCCAATTTTATTTCCTTTTTATATAATTGATATTGACATCATATTCAATTATTAACTCCAACCATCTTCTCTAACTGCATTCAGATTAGGTTAAGTGAAAAGGTAGTTTAACCCATTATGGTTAGTTTTTAATTCAAAGGGTTTCCCCAACAACTAGTACCTCCACATTTTCAATGCGTGAACCACAATTGCTAACTATAAATCATGTGATGCATAAGTTTTCTCATATGGTTTCAACTTTCTAGATTCGTAAGAAATCAATTTCTCATCTTGCATTAGCAGTCCTCCTAGACCTTCCATGCATACATCTCTGATAACCATAAAGTTACCCTTATTATCTAGTACTTTCAAGATTGACGTAGTGGTCAAGTGCTCTTTAATTTGATCAAAGCCTTCTTGGCAGTTCTCAATCCATTCAAATTTCTTCCCTTTTCTCTACAAAGAGGTAATTGAAAAATAAATCTTAGAGAAGCTAGTCAAAAAAATATTGTAGTACCCATGGGTATGTGTAGGATCATCATGGAAAAAATAGGCCCTTAAGTGGCAAAAAATTCAAAAAACACAGAGTTAGGAAACTTGACATAAAAATTTGAATACGTTATCTATATTATTTCAAAAATATGTAAAAATAGAATTTGCAGCAAATTGAATGTAGTTTCTAAATTACTAGGTTTATTTGCAAAAAATAAAATCTATTTTGTGAAAAATTTAAATTTCAATACAATAGTACTTAAATTTCAGGGAAAAAATAACAAGTAGGTGTCTGTTTGACCACCCTAACCACATTAAAATGATAAAAAAAAAAATAAGATTTTCGATATAACTAGAGGACTCATGTCCCGATATGATGCATATTTTTTTTATTATTTTTTTGCAAGTAAATAATTAATTATATTTTTTTTATGAAAATTTAAAAAAATATAAAGACTCGTATCTTTGACCACCTTAACTTGGTCAAAACTTCATGAAATGAATTAATTTTTTTAATCTTATATTATGCAAAGCATAGAATGTGACACATGTTTTGGATTCAAAAAATATTATACTGTTTGAAAGCTATATATATTTTCCAATCAGCCTAAAAATCAAGACTTTAATAGTAATTTAATAGAAAATGAATAATAATTATTTATCAAATTCAAAGTAAAGCATAAATTATGTTGGTGGAAAGATAAGATCATGAATGTGCGGTAACAAATACTTTTTCTTCACCGTGGCTTTGTTAAGCATATGATAGTTGATGCAAAAATGCAAGGTACCATCCTTCTTTTTCAAAAAAATGATCAGTGCTCCCCAAGGTGAAACACTTGGTCTTATCAACCCTTTTGACAATAGTTCATCCAACTGTGTGTTAAGCTCCATTAGTTAATTTTTCATCATCCTATAAGGCACCTTGGAAATAGGTTCGTACCATGGAATTATATCTACATAGAAATAAAATATCCTCTTTGTTGGTAATCTAGGTAACTCTTCTGGAAACACATATGAACTTTTTCTCAAATTATGATACCTTTCCATGTCAGGCATCCCAGTGTCATCTTTCTAACTATCTTCCATCTCTTGGAAACTTTGGTGATCCAAATTATCAATACTTTCTTCAAGTTCTTCAAGCTTAATGACAAAGAGCTTACAATCTTTTTCTCAGCCCTCACTAGTTGCATTACTAATATTTGATGAATCTATAACTCTCTAGGTATCCCTTGTAATCTCAAAAAAATTACTAAGATCATCTAGGCACTCAACAATCTTTGGATGATAGTCTACCTTAGTCCTATGTCTCTACAACCAATTCATACCTAAAATAACATTATAGTTACCTAAAGGTGCAACATAAAGGTTTACTTCTGTAGAGAAACAAGGTAGCTCTATCCTTACCTCAAACAAACATTATTCCACCTTTCTTCTTGTCTCATTTGCATACTCTGCATTCCAAGATGTTTCCATGTGTCTATCCTTTATAGATATTTGTTTAGCTACTCTAGGTGAAACAAAATTATAAGTTGCACTAGCATCAATGATTATTGAAATAGGTAAACCAAAAAAAATTTCTAGAGTTTTAATGGGAGTTTCTCGATACTCGGCTTGGTTATCATCCATTGCTACATGTATCTTTTTTTGTAACATTGCTCATTGAGTTGGTAGCAAAATACCAAAAGCATTATTTGGAAAACCTCTAGAAAAATGTTCTCCCCCACAAGTATAGAATCCTATAAAAGGTACCTTCCTTTTCATAGGTTCTCTAGATCCACTAGAATTTTCACCAACATTATTGGTATTTCTTCGGTTGCAACCATTCCTCTTCTTATCCCTTCTCGACTCTACCATTAGTGTGGTTTCCTTTTCCCCTTTCTTAGATACATTTTGTGTAACCTCCATTTTCTTTGGAGTCAGCTTGTCGGGAATTTCCACATCTTTCCTACGATCCCTATTTTCCTTCCTACTGGAGGTAGCTCTAAGCTTCTACTCCTGCTTAATTGCCTTCTCATATAAAATATTCATAGTTGTTGGACCATGTAATGCCTCAACATGAAAACCCTAAATGAAAACAAAAATACTAACAATAATAGCATAATTTTTTTTCAAAGTAAATAAACATAAGATGTGCATTAATATACAATACTAGAAAAATAATTATACATATACAATATCTAACTATGTCCTCTCAAGTACACATGAATTCATTACAAAACATAAACCCATATTCCATAATGATGATTATCACATCATGAGCTTACATTTAAAAATCATAATATAGAATAAGATTACAATGACCATACATCCATTACATTACAACAATGAAATATCCATAGATACACACATAATATAATCAAGAGTATATATATACATTGCATCAATCAAATCAAAATATGCATATACATCATAGATATAACATGAAATTACATCATTTCAAGAATAACATAGATTATAAATGAACATGGAATAACTGAGATGTGGTGAAGCTCAGGAATCTCTACATCAGTACCAACTCTGCACTTCACAAAATTTTGCTAGGAACCCAATGGGGTGCATAGCACATTCTACCTGACTGTGTGGACCATAAGACCCGCCCACCATGCTAGGAGATGACAAGAAAGACCCACACATAAAACATTCAAGTGAACAATGGCCAACATGACTCCATAGAAAAAGTAACAACAAATACAAAGAACATTTGCTTCAAGATTGTCTGCTTCCATAGGTACATGAACAACAAGGGAAAAATAACAAGGCAAACAAGGTTGCTAAAGGTAAAAGTATCATCACATAAGCTCGATATGGGTTACCTAATGCAGATATTCCTAGGTTACTGAATCCCATCTTGGTTAAACCTTGGAAACCTCAACCAATCTCCAACCCCCATTCTCACTCATGCAGGATCAACATACCTTTCAAGAGGACAAGGTAGTTGATCTTCACCATTCCAAGCCTTACCACTCATCTCAAGCCTAAATGAGCATTCGATCCATGAGTGAGGCATACCATTATCTTTTATTAATGTGAGTGCTACCAAACTCCCTTTAATTTAATTTTAGGTTATCATTGATTAAAAAAACTCTCAATGAGTTACCCATATGCCACTTTATACACCAACCCCCACTGAGAGCAACTTCCCCTACTAACAAAAAAATAGATTCAGTCTCCTATCCAGGTAAGCCAACTTGCACAACCTAAAAAGAAACATATGAATAATCACATATAGAAAGGAATGCCCCATCCTACACAAAAGTTCCATAGTGAAACAATCTCCATGCATTGCAAGGCTAAAACCCACATAGGCACAAACAGATATAAGATCAACAGTTCACAAAGAACTAATGCAAACATAGATTTCTTGATATGGGTTACCCAATGCAGATCTTCCTAGGTTGTCGGTCACCATCGTAGGTTACCCTAGCAACCTCACCTAATCTCCGACCCCCATGCCAACTCATGAAAACAAGCAAAAAAACCATACTTCCCTCTAACCTCTCGAAGACAAATGAGCTACTAACATGATATTTTCCCCATAAAAAAAGGAAACAATAACAAGACCTCAAGGAACTATTTTCAATCCATAATTTACTAGTCAACAAGTACTTATTGAGTAGCATATTTCCTTGTCTCAAACTCTAGAAATCCGTGAGTTTTTGGTCATAGTATAATTGCGATAACCATCGCTTGTGGAAAATCTCAACAAATCCCCTCATGTCAACTTCCATGAGTTGATATTAAGCTCCAACTGTTTGTTCATCCACCAGGTTTAAGCTTCTCTAGCTAACTAGTATGCACCCCAAGCTGCTTTAGTGGTCTAAGTGTAATTTCATATTTCGAAATACTTTTCCATTTGAACAAGCCATGCCTAAACTTCATCCCCATTGGCGCTTCCGTCAAAATTGGGTGGAAAAATCTCCTTCATATCCATAGAATGTTTAGAATTCATATGCTTCTTATTCATTTCCTCAAAAGGTGTTGTTGGTGATCTTTCTTTTTTTGTGATCATGGGTTTCACTATGTCCATGAGAAGAGTTTTCACTTATATTCCTATTATTAGTAACTTCTTCCTCCACCATAGCTCTTATCCTTTCTTGTTCAAGGTTGTTCAACCTTTTAAATGTCTGATCAAGTCTAGCTTCAATTCCTATTGGTCCATGCCCTGCTTCTTGGCTACCACTAGGATTGGTATGTTTCCTTACCATCTTCACAAGATTGAGTTTTATCTGAATGTTTCTATCCATGTTAGACTGAATTATGTTATCAACTATCTTATCGAAGCATTTTATAAATGACATTCATACATAAAGAATTCCACATAATATTAAGCATATGCTTTTGATAAAAAAATAATTTCATTCATTTCACAAGGATCTCAATATCCTTTGATTACATAGATCAACTATTCAAATAGTCAAGTGGAGAGTATCCCTCATATTCACTCTCTGAGACATAGATTAATGGAGTATATCCTATAGATTGAGTTTGTTGTTCATATCTATCTTTCTGTTCATCTCTCATTTGTTCAAACCTATCTCAAAATGGATAGTAGCTTTCTGATTTATCATCCAATACATAGTTATGATGTTTAGTGGCAAAAAGGTGTTCATCTATAATATTGTTTACTTTTTTTGCAAAAATTTGTTCATGAGACCATTTGACATCTAGTTGATCTAGAGGGACATATCCCTTAAAATTTTTACTTGAAGAAATTATAATTGTAGACACATAAAAATGACCTAGGCTTGCAAGTTCTATTTTACCACTTTTTATCCTAGCATAATTATGACATTTTAATTATGTCCTTGACTCACTTTCGACTATTAATTAAATAATTCATAATTTTTTAATTAATTCATTTTTTTTTTTTCTTCATGATTATTAAATAAATAAATTTTAATTATTTATTTAATGTGTCACTAATTATCTAATATCTTCTTACAATTAAATAAATTTCTTAATTTATTTAAAAAAATTGTCCATTATGTCTTCCAGATTATCAAATAAATAATTTTATTTATTTATTTAATTATGTCACTAATTGAGTCCTATTCTTTCTAAAATTAAATAAATTTCTTATTTATTTAATTTTGTCCACTTTCCACTATAATTAAATAATTATGTTTAATTATTTAATTATTCATTAGCCTCTCCTCTCCTAAATTAAATAAATTTTATTTATTTAATTTGGTCCACTCTCCTAAATTTTGAATTAAATCATTATATTTAATTTAAAAGGTTCCCTTTGTCACATTCTTCTATAATTAAATAATATCTTTATTATTTAATTTCCACCTAAATTAAATAACTTTTATTATTTAATTTCTTCTATCACATATTTTGATGTGCTCAATAAGTCCCACTTTCTAATTCCCTCTTTGAGTAAATAATTAAAATTAAAATTATTTATCGTCACATGATCCCACCACTTTTGAATTAAAATAATTTTTAAATTCAAAAATTCAACATCCCCTCTTGAATCAAATAATTTTTAATTATTATTTGATTCTCCAGCAACTTTGGTTTGTGTGCCGATAATCTCTTGTCACATGCATTGTCAACCCTTGATTTGAGTTTCTAAGAATCTATCTTGTCCATTCATTTCAAATTTGACCTAATGTTTCCCTAACCCTAATTGTGGGTTGTCATATTGAATCTTGTTCATAGATTCTAGGACACTTATCAATCTTTAATCTCATCCATCCATACAAAATTGCATTTTCTATAAAATGCCAATTTTGTCTTCATCTTGATAAGAGGAAGATAGTCACAAAAATACAAATGTCTTAGTCTTTGAGTTTTGTCTATTTCTTCTTCATCATCATCTTGCATTCTTGCATATAGTCATTTAAATCCTTCAACATTTTCTTAGGGCTTGTCATTGTCATTAGCTTGCTCATCATAAATCTGAGGGAAACAACACATTTCAGCAAGTTGAGAAGGTGTAATGGAGGTTAGTCATGGAGGATGAAGATATCTGGTGAGATTGTTTCATTTATTCCTTTGTACTTCATTATTACTTTGGGTTTTTATGTTTTGCATGTGATTTGCTAACCCTAGGAAAAATTCCCATTGTTACAATAATTACTTTAGATAATAGAAGAAATCTAGGGTCCCTAAAGATGAATTCCAGGTTGACACTTCCTTATGAGGGAATATCCTTGGAAATTGATAATAACTCATACTTTTCTGGTAAAATGAAAGGTAGGTTGTTATACATAGCCTCCATCTTCATCTTCCTCTTCACATCACTAATTTGAGAAAATGTGTGACTAAATATCTTGTCGTCACTCAACTAGACATCATTTTTGTAGTTAGTTCCCTCTATGGTTCTCATGATAGCTTCTCTTTCATTCTTGGCATTCAAGTATCACTCATTTCCAATTACTAACTTTCAAGCCAATAATCTAAGAGACACCATCCTAACACAAGAATTCACAACATTAGATAATGATGGATGGAAAGAATGATGATCTCATAGGTTCCAGAGATAAACTTGGTAGCTTTGATACCACATGTAACATGGAAACCATTCATTGTAGTAAATTTCCCAAGTTTTTATTGCAAAAGTGAATAAAACTATGTAACAAGCCATTGTAATAAAATTTTCCCTTTTCTTTATTGGAGATATATGAACAAAGATGATATACAAAAAATGATAAGGATTTCCATTCCATTATAATACTTCTCTAAGTATAAAATTCAAAGAAAGTACAAACTTCATACATAGCTCTAATGAGCTTCATGACATAGGATATAGATGGTCTAGGAATCTGCCTTTGAAAACCTTTGTCCTCTATCGCCTGCTAAGGAGGAGAAGCATCACTCAAGTGATTTTCCACCAACCACAAACTCATATGCAGTCCCTTGCACACCTATCAATGATAGATGACCCTCCCCTTTGATGAAGGTATTGTTTGGATAACCTCGTACGACATACCACTCTGAGCTAAGTGTTGCATTAAACATGACTAGGGTTTATAACCTACACTAGGTATCCCTCATGCATTTAAGTAAACACAAATTGGAGTCTTGGCATTCAAACTTCTTCAATGGAGTCTTCAAAAAATTTAACTACTCTGGATAAAGTATTCTCACTCAGTACTTTGAGTGATGGTCTATCATTCACCTACACTATTGCAAGCTTGTTTTGACTTAAGGCCATTATATGTATGCCTAGGCAATCCCTCTCCATGAGAAAGCTACTCCCCAGGATAACCTAACTTTCAAACGTAGCCTAAGGTAACACAACTCAATAAGAAAAGTACAATTTCCCTCCCTTCACTAGAAAATCATTCCCAAGAGTAAGTAACCTACTAGCCATCTAGCATAAATCACTATCTCATATTGAGCACACCCTAATCTTGTCTAAGTTTAATCATAACTAGTATAATAACTCTATACCTATGGTAAACAGAACCTCTTTTCCATGACTACATAGGTCTATTTTAATAACACCCAAGACAAAAAATATTTCCTATCATGGATTACTTACAAACAATGCACAAACAAGTAAATAGATTCTACTTTTCTTTTCAAATTAAACATTAATTTCACTACATGAAAGTATCAACAAGACTAGATTAGTCAATCAAGACACAACTCATTCAGAAATAGAATAATTAAAGTAGAATATTCTCATGCCTATTTAATAGCTTTCCAATTTGACTAGATGCAATCACAAAAATTTTAGAACAAAAAATGCTTTTAGCAAAGAATCACAAGCTCCTATCTCTCAAATTGACAATGGATCTTTCTCAAAAGATAACTAAAACCCTCTTAAATCTCAAGACTCTTTTTCACTATATTGGCATAATACTGTAGAGAATAAAGCACACTAAATTGTAGATTGGTTGCACAATAAATGACACATATAAAAGAGTGTAAATAAGGTGTCCCAAACAATGAAATCATTATTGCTATTTATAAAACACACAAGAAACTAAACTACTAATAGTTAAGAATGAAAATAGTAGTAAACATGCAAAGAAACACCTCAAACATAACATAGAAAGGTGGCAAATAATTAAGTAAAGAATCAACTTGATCACTAATAGATCGGCCCACTTATTGATAGTAATTGGAGAATAAATAAACTCTCCATGTGATAGAATTTAGTAGCATAATTCTAAGATAAGTAGAAAAAAAAGGTGGCACAATTTTACTATCAAGTGAAATAGTCAATAACCAAATCTTTCCACCCATATTTGCATAAACTAATTCAATGCTAATTATAGACTCATAAAATTGAAATTCATTTAGATAAATTCATGTTGGCTGTTTGGAATATTCAACAACTGTTTGATTAATCACAAAAATTCATGGTAATGATGTTTGACCAAGTCCAAGATGAATAAAGGTTTCGACCTCTTCCATATCGACTTAAATGTTTATTTTTTTTGTAGATTAAAGAATTAAAGAAAAGACAAAAAATAGCCATGAATACAATCATATACACTTCAAAGTTTCAGCCATTAAAGTCACCCATGATTATCAAATTTTAAGCCAATATGTTTAGCATTAAAATTGATTGCTATTTAATGTTTGAAATAGTCGATTTCAAAGTAAATAATGTATGAATGAAATCATCACATATACATATATATATACTTATACATATATTTATATCCAACACAATAATATATATATGTATATGTTAACAAATTTATTGATATTCTCATAAATAAATAAATAATGTATATATAATCAATATATAATAGAGTATATCAACTTAACAGTCACATTGTCATATTGACATATTGATTGTGTATACATATATAAATAAATACACATTCAAATAATCGAAATAATAATTCACAATTAGCATGGTGTTTGATAAGAGACTACGAGTGATATGTCTATATGTATACATATACATGTCGTTGGTTCGATCATATAGTTCTATGCACATAAGCAAATCATTCATGAGTGTGCATAGGTAGGCCTCCCTATGTACCCTCATATACACATTCTTGGTACATATAGTCTATCATCGCCATGTATGTGTGTATGCATACACAAACATTGAATGCTCCATGTATCAATTCAAGCATGGTAACAAGAAGGAAATCATAAGATCATCAAGTAATCATCACCTAATAATGCACATACTAGTAAACTAGACTTTTACTAAAGAAAACATGAAAACTAAGGATGACTTAATAAATTCCCTCTTAATAACCTGACTTAATTATTCTACAATGATACGTGTAAGCTCAGATAGGTTAGACTACTAGTTACCCAACCAAGACCTTCTCCTGAGTAATACTTCCTTTCCACCTAGAGGAATTGAACATGTACCTGCAAACACTAACACATGTACATGGCAGTTAGCTATTCACAAAATATGTAATAAACACATTTCATATCCAAAGTTAGAATACCAACAGGATATTCATCCATTCACATAAATGCATTCCCTCATATAGCATTAAATGATATGAAATTCATTCATAAGTAGTGATAACAAAGTGCATACGCAATTTATTCATCCATTGAATTCAAATTTTACCCTACAAAGTAATAGTACATAGTAATTACACAATTGGGGTGTAACAAATAGTTCCAACATATTAGGAGAATTATTTAATGATTGTCAATATATTTTTTCTTTCTCAAGTCACTATTTCATATTTACCCAATGATGCAATAGAATAGTATTTTCACACTAATAATATTTTCCAATCATATTAGTTGTTGATATGAGATGATCAATAATCTAGATCTACTACCAATGTCATGGAAAAAGGAAACCATGCAAAGCCACTAGAAAATCACACTAATTATTAAAAAAAAAATGTAACATGGAAAGCCATGTAATATTTACAACTGATGATTATTTCTCTTGAAAGAGAAGCAACATAGCTACCTAGGGGAAAAGGAAGAGAACATAGAATATTGATTTAATGTGATCCTAGAAGGGTGAATGGAAAGTGGAGATTATTTATAGTTTTTAAAATGTCTTATAGGATCCTTACCTATGAGGAGGAACCCAACTATTGGGTTTGAAAAAATATAGGTGTAAACACTTACATTTTTCCACACCTAACCACATTTTAAAATGCACAATGTTTTACCTATTATTTTCACCTAAGTTTAGTTACCCATATGTGAATAGTTTGTATTCACCAACACAAAGTTAAAAAAAAATCCATAATTAATTTTTCAATAATAAAGATGCACATTTGAAATAATCCCATTTCAAATTATAATTTCATTTCAATAAAAAATATGCATATTCAAAATAATCCCATTTCAAATTTCATTGCATTCCAATAAAATAACATTACATAAATCCTTGGAAGTAATGATTACATATTCATAAAGATATAAGGTCATGATTACATACATAGCTTTTAATAGGTCAATGGAATAAATTACAAATGGTCTAGATGTCCTTGTTAGAATACATCCTCAAATTTTGGCTGCCTACTACATGAGGGAGAGCATCACCCAAGTGTTTTTCCTCCAACCATGGACTTACTATGGTCCCCCACATATCTATGCAACTAGTATGATGACCCTACCTTTAAAAAACAAATTGGTTTGGTATCTATCATCAATGGTAATATCCTACTTGATGTTTTTTTTATGTTCTACATATCTAGAGCTACCATACAATGGATACCCATCTACATGCATGAAATTCCTAGCCTAGTTATGCAACCCTGGCCAATAGTGAACTAACAATGTAATTAGTGGAAACTTACACTACTTTGGGTAAATATTTGATCATTACATTCAAACTCACTCTTTAAGAATTGGTGTTTCACCTCTATGAAGTGGACGTTATATGTTCACCCACCCTATTGCTATATTTGGTAAATAATATATGAGCATACTAATTATAGATACTTAAAAATTTATTGAATGATATCATTCACTCGAATTAGGTATATTAATATCATTTCATCTTTAAACCCATCCTTTTTTTCTTTATTGCTTAAATTAGCCTAGCTATTTAATTAATTATGTTTTTTTCATCTATTAACCTAATTAATTTAATTAGGTTAATTTACCCCCTTTCATGATAAAATTTCATCCTATTAAATTGAATAAATATAATTGTTTAATTTAAGTCCCTAAGTCTTTTTATTTAAATAAATAACCATAAGCTATTTAATTAAATATCATTTCACTTTCCCTCTCTTCATTAAATCAATTTATTTAATGAATATCATGTAATTCCCCTTAATTGCATAATTAGACCTTTGTTTAATTATCAATTACTAATGAATCTAATTCTCCCCACTTGTAAGAGAATATTCCTCCTTTTCAAATTCCTCCAAAAAAGAATATTCCCATGGAATATTCCTTACTCTTTTGCACATTAAAATTTTGTTTTAATTTGCTAAATTTCTAATTTTTCGCACCCATGAGAATATTCCAAAGAAAATTCTCTTTCTTCACTTATTTAAAAAAGGAATATTCTTCCTGTTAGCTCTCAAAAACGCAGGTTTTAACCATGAAAGGTTGCCAAGCTTTCACAATGTTTTAGGGTAACAAAACAAGGTTTGAAACAATTAAACCTTCTACTCTTTAGGTGCTGCTAGACCTAGGAGGGTGTACATAACTAAATTAAGCAGATTTGACTTTTGATCGTTTCCTATTGCCCTAATTTGTCAAAGATGGCAAATTGAAATGGACAAAATAAAACAAATTTGGTACAAATTGCATATCAATATTCAAAACTAAACCATAATATGCTCAGTTAACAGATGTAAACAATGAGTGAAACTAAAGAATGAAAACAAAAACACCGGTGCCTTATAGGGTTCACGGAGTCAAGAGAAATCTGAAACAAGTTTATTTGTTCTGGCAAACATTCAAGTTATTTAACATTTTATTTGGTTTATAGCTTGTATAAACATGCAAAATTGTGATTATTGAGCACTTCTTAATAATCCAATTGAAATTCCCTAATTATTATGATCAATTCAGAGAATTTAATCTTTACTGGAAAGAAACAATTAACTGACCATATAGATGCAGCAAATGTGCATTGACGAACTAGGTATAAACTTGTTTACACCAATTCGAACAACCAGAAAACACCATTATGGAGACAAATTCAATAATAATTTTTGAAAAATATCATAAACAACCAATACTAGAAAAACATTGCATGATCGTATTAGATTTTCATTGATATCTCCATGATTTTATGCATGCAACCAGTCTCATCTTTGCCCAAAAAAAATGTATATTGCTATCTGTTCTTTATTCTATATCTAATTTTCCCTTGCCCTCCTCTATATTGTTTTCAAAATGAACATTTATAAATTGAGAAAATGAAAGAACACGTCCTTTTGGAAATAGGAAAAAAAAAATACAAAACAAAAGATAGAGAATAATTAGGCTCTAGTTAGCCATAAGTGAGTTTTAGCGAGATGGTCCAAATAATCCTGGTGCTTATACATATCCGCATCTTCGACACCATTTCAGATTGTGATTTCCATCTTGACCATTTCCTCATTTCGCTCGCTCACTTCCTCTAATGTTGTATCCTCTGCAGAAGATGTCTTCATGATTTCCTTCAGCACTGTGTCAGATTCATTCTTCCATCTAGTGGCATCTTTCAACTCCCCTTTACTATCAGAAAATGTGATCACAGTTTTCTTTGCAGCTTCAATTAATCCCTTTTCATCCCCCTGCAATTCCTCATAGAATTTTTGATGGTGACTAATAATATGATTTACAGCTTCATGTGCAGTACTGTTAGCCTCATCACGTGGGGCCAATTCATGAAATTTCTCCATAACCCGCTCGTTCATCCTTTCGTGCTCCTTCAAGCCATCCAGAGTACAAGAATGCTTTCCCCACAATTGATTTAACCAAGATGTCAAATTGTCCTGCCTCCTCTTAACAATTGCTACAATTGCATCATCCTTTCCCTAATTATAAGCACTTGATCATATCCAATGATCTTTTGCTCGAGAGCTTTCTCCTTGAGTGAGCATTTTGGCTAGATCCATTGAAATACCAACCAAGTCTTTCAATCTATCATTTTCTCTCAACATTGTCTCATTACTTGGTTTATACATTTATCCTTCTTTTATCAGTGTCTAGATCTGTGCTTTATTCAATTTTACAATATTTATCCCAATCTCTGCAGTAACCACAGGATCAACCTCTCCAACCTTCAGGGTCATAACATGGCCAAATGCCTTCTCTATATCAATTACAATTGATTTCCTGTGGGGGGGATACAAAGCCCATATCATCAATGATCCTTCATCAGTATTATACTTAGAGCCTGCATATACCTCTGTTACCCTTTCCTTATCAAGTTTGTGTGTAACATCACTATCTCTTAAGAAACTATCAAAAACTAATGCAGAGTTCAAATCAAGTCCAGGAAAAATCATAACACCAACATTCTCCAACATTTTCCTCCCCTTTTCAGGAGTCATATTTGTCATTTCATCATCCACACATTTTCTCAATTGACCCAATAATTTCTCTTCATTCCCAGAAGTGACAACACCAACATTTTCTCTTATTTCCTTCCCCTTCTATTTGTACAGGAATGCTTTGAACTCTGGAGAATTTATAAACTCATCATCTAAAACAAATGATCTATATTCCATATTCCTTGCATCAATATCACCACTTTCAATACTCTATTCTCTAGTTGGGAAAACATACCTATGAGTCCTTAACCTAGATACTCTCTCTGTTCTGCTCTGTGGCACTTTATCCATTGGGGTTTCCTCACCCCCAGAAGATAATATTCCTATATCTTGTAACCCTTGGTTATAGTTTTCAACCACCACCTCAGCTTTCTCTTCATCCAAATTCCTGATCATATCATCAAAAGGATAAGGTACATGCTGATACCTTCCAAAGTTAATCCTTTCTTTAGCTAAATTGATATATCCTTCAGGTTTAAAGTTTTTCCTAGGTTGTCGCGTTTTCATATTATAATGCAACAATCTATCATGGATTGAATTATATCCCTCCTTAGCCAATACAATGAAATCACCAAAGCATAATGTACTAGGCATAAAAGCCTGCTTCCCATAAGAACTGAAAAGCATCACACTACTGCAATCCATTTGTCTGACAATTTCCAAATATGCAACCCTGTTTGGAACTTTCCTTGGCAGAATAAAAGGGGAACCTTCAAATCCATAAACTCTAATCATTGTAGCTCCTTCCAAACAAAACCAATCACCCCAATTATGATCAATTGACCCATTGAAATATTTTGGCCAAAGAAATCTTTTAATCTCATCAGTCAATGAATAGTTACAAGGATACTTATACAATTTGTACAAAGTTTTCACAAAATATTCTTCAAAATGGATGAAACTAGAATTAGCAAACCTACCATCCCAAATAGCAGTCCACAACTGAATAGGCAATGCTTCACCCTCCTTACCAATTTGAGAAACTCTCATCTCTAGAGGCCACTCCCAACTCCTGTCCAAATATAGCACCAAGTGCATTAAAAATGAATAATGTCTGAGATGAACAATAGAAGCTCCACCCTTTATAGCCACCAATCCTGAATCAAGCTCCCTAGAAATATATGAAGCATAGTCGAATGGCCTAGAGTTGTGATATTGAGTATCTGTTGTGATAATCATTGGCACAGTTGACATGAGTTCTGGGGCATCCATCCCCAATACTTGACACACTGAGAAATATGTGTACTTCATATAAGGTTCAAACAAATCTACATGATAAGGAGGCCCCTCACTATCTTGTAGAGGTTTTGACTTGTTACCTTGTTTAATTATATGGATAGGCAACCTCCAACCCTTATAGATTGTATCCATTCTTGAAAATTCCTTTTCCAACTCTTCACAATTGATCTCCTCATTGCAAAACCCTTCCAATTTGAAAACCTCACCTATTGCTTCTTTAGACACATATATATGTGGTTCTCCAGATGGGTCACACATAGCCTTACATTTTGGATCATAATTATCTGCAAGCAATTTTACTAATTCTGTATTCACAAAAATATTAGGGCACACCAGTTTCCCTACATTCAACCTCCATGGGTTACAAACTGGTTCAAAACCATTTCTTATGTGGTAATGGAAACTAAATAATTCATATCCTTTTATGGTAGTCCAGATATCACCTATGAATTTGCACTTGTCATCTAACTTATCAACGTCTGCCCTAAGTTGTGCTGACCTTCTAGATTTAGGCCCTAAGCCAGGTAGTTGATCGATAAGGTCTTGGTTCAACCTCCTTTCAGTGCCCTCTTGCTCTGTATCAACCTTTTGTTTCTTTCCTTTTGACATACTAATCTCTCCAGGCTTTCTACCCTTACCCTTTCCAGAACCAGAAGATTCCATTCTCAAGCTTACAGAATCAAAATGCAAAAAATGAAGAAACAATCACTTATAGTATTTTGCTCGAGCTCCTCAAACTGAAAAATGTCTCGGTTCTCTAGTCAGCATGCCAATTCACCTGCAATCAATTCAGAACTGAAGAATTGATACAAACTTTATTGTTATACCCCGTCGCGCCATTAATGAAGCATGAATGAAAACCAATTTGATACTGGCACAGTTGCATCAAATGTCCTTTCGATGAGGGACTTTCAAATCTAGGGCGAAGCCTTTTGCAATGTCTATTACACCTCTCGCCAAGACATAATGTGGTCTTATCGACACTTGGGATCCAAAAAATGATGACTGCCACTCCCTTTTTTATGTCACTATAACAATTCTGAGTCGGGGAGATGCTACATAGACTTCATTATGTCATATCAATATGCATTCTTCAAGTCATAGTCACTGAGACAAAATCGCCCTTTCACCGATGAACTCTCATTTTGGCGTATCCACCAAGTTTTCTCACCGAAGAAATAAACCCCACCAATGAAATAATACCTTCGGTAAGACAATAAACCTTCAGGAAGACTTATATCAAAAAGTTATTCTCTTGGCGATGCATATCTCTATCGGCATATCTTTTAAATTGGAAAGACCCCAATACTCTCTCCAATAGCTTTTCGAATCCCCTTGTATTTAGTTCAGCAAGACAAGAGTCACTTCACCAAGACCTTCCCCAATGCACATAAGACTTACTGAGTCATTTTCTTGCAAGCCAATCGGTAAAATGAAATGATTTCATTATAAATTTATGCTGATACCCATCAATTTAGCCAAAATGACCCCTCCACATGGTAGTTAGCAAGACCAATTGAATTTTCCATGACACTACAACGACGCCCCAACATATGCCAATATACCATTTCTATATGCCGGTCGGCAAGAAAAAATACTTCACTATAATGTTACCCCGAAATGCCTATTTTGCAGATGTGAATCTTTTTAGTCGCCGAAACAAAAGAAAATTCTTGCTGATTGTCTACAACAAATACATGTTAGTTAAAAATATAGGTTGGGGAGACTTTTACTATGTCTTGCCGATATGGGACTTTCAATGAAATACGAAGAGCTAGACAGATTCTAATGGGTCACATGACAAAAAATAAGCAAGATAATGCGAAGAGGAGATTTTATGCTTATGATAAGGACTTAATGCTAGAAACTCTTGAATGCAATAGACTATAAAAAAGTCAAAACTTTACAGTTCTAACACTTCCTTGTAACAAAATTACAAGACTTCATGTGCAAGTTAACTTACAAGAGTTCTTATACAAATTAAAGGTGTGTTTGTTTGAAAGAATATCAACCCTTGATTCTTTCCTTGATCCATTTGATCATTGATTCGCATCCATTGATGAGAATTCATGATCCATGTTTCATTTCTCCTCCATTTTTGACCATTTATTAAACTTTTTAATCTTAATCCCTCATTTCTCATTTTCTTTCCTATAAATAGGTCACTAATTTGAGACACATGGATCCATATTTTAAAATCAAACTTATTCTATAAAAATAACTTGTATTTACACACATTTTACATCATTTTAGCTTAATTCACTTGCATATTAGCTTAACTTTTATTAATGGCTTCCATGATAACATACATGCATATATTTATCTTATTGGTTAATTAGGGATTGAATATTTTTAGTTTAAAATCCATTTAGATTATCTTTGCACTCAAACATCTTGATCATATTAGCATAAATCATGTTAAAGTAACTTGCATCATGTTAGTTTAGGGTGGTCCCACAATATTGGTTTATAATTTTTAGCCAAATTGGACACTGAACTGATTTTTTCTAACTAAATCTTCACTTTCAGGTAGCTATAGTGGCTAAACCATGAGGAATTTGAAGATGATGCAAACTAGTGACTTGTAACATTTTTTTTGTAGATTCTAAATATATTTTTTTCATTTTTTTTGGAATTAGATTGCACTTCTTTTTCGATCTCCTTTGAAAAATAGTTTTTTTAAGTAAACATTGTTTTTAAGGAGTGATACTCACCATATATCACATAACGTTTTTTCCATGAAGGATACAATTCTGATTTTTTTGAATTCAGATTTGTAACTATGATATCTAGTGCTTCCAATTGGTTTGATAGTGTTTTATTGAATATTTTTTCCTTAATCAAGTTTCGAAGTCAAACCAATTACAATTCAAACATAGGAAGATGAATAACACAACTTATTTTGTATGTATCAATTTTTTTTTTTTTGGATCAAGACCTTCAATATCTCATGCACTCATATTTTTCAAAAAAAATTATAATCTTCTCTTTTTCCACATGTGTCGAATAGAGAGCTTGATTTTCGGTGAAAAACCTACATTCACAAGAAATAAAAAATTAATATAATAACAAAATTAAATCTATTTTAAATTATACTTTTTGGGAAGCTTATAATAAGTACTAAGTACTTAGAAAAAATAAATTTTAAATGGATTCATTTGATCCCCCAAAAGGTAAATCAAAAGTGTTTTTTTATCAACTTTTTGATAGGTGTAAAGGAGACTCTGTTATAGGTATGGTTTAAAACTATTGAGGTTTTATCCAAGGGAGTTCGATCTAAGGTGGTTTGATCAAACCCTCTTCAATTGGAATCATTCAAATGGAAATTTTTAATGCTTAAATCTTTATATTTTCTAAAAATATGTGATTTTTGCAAAAATTAGAATCTTCCTAAAATTGTAAACCATCATTGTGGGATCACCCTTTAGCATTAAAATCATGTTTCATCACATATCTATCAATGGTTTCATCAGTTTTCTTCAATAAAATTGGTTTAAACAAGCTCATTGTCAAAGGGATTTGGAAAGGGTCACCATTCCACATAAATGTGACACCACTCCCCCAATAGGATAAGTTTTAATGAATTAAATAGGTGTTTTCAAAGTTTTCATGGTTTAGAATGTTAATTTTAAGTGGATTCCTAGTTTAGTTTTTATTGATTGATCTCTATTGGGATTGACATTTAGTGGATTCATTATTCTTTGTATCCTCATGGGTCAAATGTAGTCAGACCATACTAATCCATCAGTCACATTTTGGCGCTAGAGGAAGGGCATAACTGATCACATTTAATGATTTTTTCTCTTGAAGTCAATTTTTCTAGTTTTTGCAAATAAGACACTCCAAGAAATTTCAGTGATGCCTTTGTCAAGGTTCATCATATAGTGATTCTTTTTTAAGCAGATACAACAACACCTGATTAAAATACTATCACTAATTAAAATAAACATCGATGCTAATACTTTTTAAAAGTATCGAGGATTTAAAAATGGCGACGCCACCAAAATAGCAACTCTATCATCATCTCCATATTTCTATAGAGTGATGTTAGTTTTCACTAGAGTGGTACTCATTTGATTAATGGTGACACTATCTTCAATAGTTCAACTTTTCTTTGGCAAGGAAAAATTGCGAGTGATTTTCAACATGTGCTTTAAATTTTTATTTTCGAGCTACTTTTCAAACAAGTCACTAAATTCTCACTTTATTAGGCTAACTAGGTTTTGCAGGCTTGGAAAATACAACTTGAAGTGAAGAAGCATAATACTATCATTTGAATTATAATTGTAACAAGTGTTTTGACACTTTTGGGGCAATTATAATCCATTTATGATTCTTTTTATTTTTACTCTTTAGGACCACACTAGCTTTCAATTAGGTTTTAAAATGAATGTTAAAATTGGTTAAAATTGAACCCTCACATCATTTTTATTGTTGGATTAAAATTGAACATTACAACTTCCATACTTTGGTTGGTGTTTAAAATGAACTCATCTTGCTTTACAAGGTTAAAATGAATTATTTCTTGCTTTTTTGTGACACACTTATAGTCTGCATCCAATTCCCTTGTGCTTCGTGCAATCTTGGGTGAAGATAAATACTTAAAGTACACCTTTATGCTTTGTGTCACCCTTAAGAGAGGACTTACTATGAGACACACCCCATAAAAGGAAACTCATAAGCAAGTTATTGCAAGCATGTTTACCGGTGTGCTATATTAAAGGTTGTGAAATCATGAAAAAGAACCTTCAATCTTGGATTTTATAACATACTACACCTATTATTTTTCCTTAACTGGAGCGAGAATGGTAGTAAGAGCCTTAAGTGGAAAAGTGGGTGTATATACGGCTAGGTATTCTTGATTTTTTGTCAATAAGAACCTTGTTTAAATAGTGGCTAACCAAGTCTAGTTTACCAAAACCTATTTTAAGGTAGTTCATTGGAGTAGCATCACTCCAAGAAGTTACTTAACATGTTCAATTTTTGATTGAGGCAATAAATAAAATGGGGAAGGGACTCCTTTGCTTGGCATGCCAAGATGTTACATTTCCTTGACATGGCCTATTTTTCCACTTCATCTTCTGAGATTCATTATCTCTTTCGATGGTTGGTAAGCCTACTAAGAAATGCATACCTGATCTATCTAGGATTGTAAATGCTTGAGATTTAGTTTAAAACTTGCTTGATTCTAAAATAATTGCAAACAAACATCAACAAATTCTTTTCAAAAATTTCAAACCATTTGGTCTAAGTATGGACACCCTTTAACAAAACCTTGATATTGATACTTGCCCTAAGGATTTATTCTTAGATACCTTTAAATTATTTAGTTTAAACCTCAATCTATATTTCCCAAAGTTAACCTAGGTAACTATGCCTCTGATTTCATCCTTTTCACAAAATGGACTTTGTGGAATTGATGATGTTTTTGACAAAGACATTTAGTTTGAACTTAAGAAAGACAAGTGTTTGTGGTAAAAAGAAACTCATTTAAGCAACATAACTTGAAAAATTGAAGCTCACATGATTATTTGTCAACCAATCACTCTGATTGAACCTAACCTTACACCTACTATCATTCAATCGAAATTTGAACTTGGGTATGTGTACGATCATCATGGAAAAAAATGGCCCTTAAGTGACGATGAAAATTTAGAAAATTAGAGTTACACAACTTGACGTAAAAAATTGAATAAGTTATCTATATTATTTCAAAAATATGTAAGAATAAAATATGTAGAAAATTGAATGTATTTTCTAAACTACTACATTTACTTTTAAAAAAACATCTATTAGGTGAAAATTTGAAATTTCAACGTAGTAGTACTTCAATTTCAGGGAAAAAATAAGTAGTAGGTGTTTGTTTGACCACCCTAACCACAATAAAATGATAATAGTTTTTTATAAGATTTTAGATATAAGTAGAGGACTCATGCCTCTATGTGATGGATATCTTTTATTCAAAAATTCCAAGTAAATAATTAATTATGAATTTTTAGTTACAAATTTTAAAAAATATATAAACTTGTATGTCTAACCACCTTAACTTGGTCAAAACATCATGAAATTCATTTTTTTTAATCCTATAGTATGTGAAGCATAGAATGTGATGCATGTTTTGGATTCAAAAATTGTGACAAATTTTGAAAGCTATAGATGTATTTCAATCAGCCTATCAATCAAGACTTTAGTCATAATTCAAATAGAAAATTAAAAATAATTATTTGTTAAATTCGAAGTAAAGCATAATTTATATTGGTGGAAAGTTGAGAATCTCTTTTAAAAACCCTTTTTGTTTCATCAATTTTGGGTATAAAAAAATTCATCAGCCACATGGGCCATCATACTACTTACATATCGCCACTTTTTGGCCCATCATGGTCTTGCACATACCCACTCATTAAAGGAGAAAAAACTGATATAAATAGTAGTTTGAGAAGCTTCACTTTTGAAATAAAAGAAACACCAACCTAGTGGAGAAACATAACATACATCATAGATGAAGAAGAGGAACAAGTTGATATTGTGGCTAGAAGGCCCATATTATGACCTAATACATGGAAATAAATATCCTCTTTTCCATTGTCTTAGACTTCTCTAAATGATCTCACACAAAATCAAAATCCCTAAGAGAAGGTCTACATGTAGTTATTTCAAACTTAGACATATAGTTCAAAGTAAATTAGAAGATGCATCCTAAGACAATACCACAATAGGAACAAGTTGGTAACAAGTTTTTATAGACTTATCACATTAAATAATCCAGAAATGTATGCTCAATATGATCCTCTCATTTAAGTCAAACATTGGTATTTTTCACAATCTTAAGCTTATCTTAGATGATATAATGAAAAATAAAAACCCCAAGAGAAGGACTACATTTCATCACTTCAAACTTAGGCATCTTGGTAGAAAAACTATCGAAAAACACTTTGTGTCACTCTACCAAAATAGGAACAAGTTGGTAAGAAAATTTTATAGATGTGCTTTAAGGAATAATCTAAAATTGTATTCCCTTTTTGAAAGAAAAATCTTTGGTCTTTTTCATGATCTTGAGGTTCTCTAAATCATTGGGTCTTTAGGATTTGAAAAGTTCAAATGTCTAGCATTTTTCTCACTACCTTGGTCTTATCAAACAAAGGTTCACTCTAGGTCAACATTGGGTCAAAAATTTCATCCACCCCTTCATTAGATTTCGTCCTTCACCAAACTTTGCAAAATGTTTGAATACACCAACACTTTTTGAATTAAAAATCTATCAAACCAACCCCTAACTTAGCTACTTTTTATGTGAAATGAATCATTTTCCATGCACTTAATTAAGTTATTTATCATCTTTGAACTAGTTTATCTTGAAGGTCAAGATTCTACCCTAAATATTTCCAAGTTCATAAACATCAAAACATCAAAGTTAAGTCAAAAGTGTTGTCCCAAAACATTTTCTAAGATCACTTTCCACATCATTCACCTTTTCATTTCCCATTATCATCATTGCCCCAAAAATAATCTTAGCATACCTTATACCTAGATTTGAGTCAACTAGAGAGTTAAAACACTATAAATATCAACACAACTCTCCCATAATGACCCAAAATTTGTGGTAAAGACAAGATCACAATACAAGAGAATTATGGAGAAAAAAAAAGTTACATTCACCTCAAGTGATCCCACTCCTTTAGAATTGAATCCATGAAGTCAAGCTACCCCATCACAACAACCCTCATCTCCATCAAGGCTATATGAGATAGAATACATCATGAAAAACCTATTTGGCCTTATCAAGGAAGAAATCATGGAGTACAAACAATAACATCAAGCTATAGAAAACATTTATTTGATTTCCCCATCTTTTGTTGCAAAATCATTGGAACATGGCTTGAATTCATCCACCTTGCAAAAAATCCATTGCCAAATAAAAAATCCACTCCTAGTATTGTAGCCAATCTTTCTAGATACTTTTATCATGCTCTTCCATTTGAAAGCAACATAGTTGTGGGTACTCTCAACACCAATCCATCCACCACTTGGACAGAAACATTTGGCACTTCTACCATTCCTAAAATCTTGTTACATCAAGATCAACCACTTACACTTCATGAGTCCACAACAACATCAAAATATCGAGGATACCTCTCTTCATCCATCCCCACAGGTACCACAAGTGTGCCCAATATCCCATAAGGAAGTATAGGCCAATTTTATCATATTGACCCATAAGGGCATGCCAACACCCTAATGCAAGGTCAACCCTTAATGAAAATAGGGACATATCTACCCAATCCCCCAATTGGTTCATCCACACTATTGTTTTCACAAAACACATCCATCCTATCCATCATCGATTTGAATCAAAATAATCCCTTGGTCATGAACCCCATCAACCAAGGTAATACCTTGTCCACATATCTAGTGCAAGGAAATCCACAAGAAATTGGGTAAGGGAACCTTTTCAATCAATAGAATCAAGGTCCTAGTATGTCATTACCATCACAAAATCTAATGGAACCATCCTCATCTTTCCCCATGGTCCCTTTCACCATGCAAAATCAAACGAGACCTCAATCCATACATTAAAATCCACAATTAATGTTAAACCAAGGGAACCTCCAAACTCATAAAAAATTCACTACCCACTCAAAACATCAATACCCAAAATCCATCATAGATGTCCCAACCAACAGATCCTACATTGCACATGCATGACTTAGCTTTACAACAAGCACAACAGGCTTATTAGAAATCCATCCAACAATAGAATCAACAACAAGAAACCTTTGCAACACAAAAATAACAACAACAACAACAATCCATAGAAACACAACAATAGTGGAAACAACAACAAGCAACCCTAGTAGCACAACAACAATAGCAACAACAAGAAGCAGTCTTAGTAGCACAACAAATAACCTTAGAACAACAATAACATCAAGCCCATCAATCAACCTTAGCAACATAGAAAAATAGCAAGCCCAACAACAAGAAAAATTTGTAGCCCAACAAAAATAGCAAGCCTTACTATCTAAACAGTATGCCCAACAACAACAAAAAAATAGTTCCTATTATAATCCTCAACAAAACATCATCAGTAAAAATGTATTAGGAACATATACATCAACACCTTAATCACCTTCAAAAAATCCCACTCTACCATACACACCATAGAACACCTTATCATATAAAAATCCCATGTACAACCCATCATCATCCCATAATATACAACATGTGTTCCTCCACAAAACCTACAAGATGATCTAGCATTGTAACTTAAGGCATTTTCAAAAGAAATGCAAGATCTTCATATGAGAAAGAAAAAGAAGCTCCATACACATAAATTATGTCCATATCCATTTGATCAAAACATCACAATTGTAAAATTCCCTCCCAGCTTTGAAATCCCCAAATTCAATAAATAAAAAGGGAGAGGAAGTCTTGTGGATGATATCAAAAGAGTTTATTGTCATGAGTATGGAGGTTTTCTACAATGATTCTTATTTAATACACCTCTTTCCCCCATAGTTTAACAGGTCATGCCGTGGATTGGTTTTCTCAACTACCTCCTGGTATAATTTTTTTCAAGAAATAGCCACTAAATTCATACATCAGTTCTCCTTTAACTTTGACATGGACATAATCCTAGAAGAGTTGTATACTATCATACCAAAAAAAGGAGAATCTTTCACCAATTTCTTGCAATGGTGGAGACAAAGAGCTAGTAAGAGCAAGTGGCCCCTTACTAATGAACAAGTGGGGATCATCATAGAAAATATATATCCAGATCTATCCTTCCAAATGAAAATATAGTGAATTACCTCTTATGATGAGCTTCTCCCTAGGTCCCTTAACATTGAGAGAGTTTTAATCTCACAAGGAAATAATCAAGCTTACAACTTAGACAATTTCCCATCAACTAGTTTGAACAAAAAGAATCATGTCTAGGCTAAGAAGAAGAATGTGACCAATGATGGTATGGTAGATAGAAATTTGGTCCTAAGTGCTCCTCGGCCAAACAAAAATTAAATAGATAACACTCAACTAGCTATGAAACAAACAACACCTCCTCAAAAAAATTAGATCAACAACACTGATAGGGAACAAAGATGAACCCCTAACAAGAAAAACTATCATAAATGACCTAGGACCTTGGTTCTTTGCCTATTGTTCCTCATTTTATGGTGGTCTCTATGGAGACATGTGAGATAATGGTTGAGGAAGGTTAAATATGGGAACAAGAGAGTATTGGAGTAGTTGATAAATCTGTAGAGAGCATGGGGGGGTTGAAGCTTGTGAAATCTGCAGAAGAAGGGATCTAGACAATGCCAAAGAAAAAAGGGAGAAAGAAGAAGGAAGATGTAGGAGAAGACTCAAAGCCAGCAAGACCCACCCAGAGACACATGAGGATGAGAGAAACAACAATCGATATTTCCCTAGGTAAACAAAGGATATTGGATATGTCCTCTAAAAAGGGTCAAAAATGAGAGTTATGTCATGGAATGTTCGTGGGCTCAATAGCTCCCACAAACAACTTTCTTGAATAAATATGTTTTGGAACATAAGATTTATGTGCTCCTACTACAAGAAACCAAAAAGATGAAGAATTTTTTTTGATAAAATTGCTAAATTTATTTGGCCCAATTCATCCTATGTCTACAGTGATGTTGAGGGTGCTTCGGGTGGTCTGGTTGTGCTTTGGAACCCATCAAAATTTTTGGGCTTTGAACTATTCGACTGCAAAAGATGTGTGGGGACCTCCTTTACTTACCTTTGGTGAATCTTGGTCTATAATAAATATTTATGCTCCCAATCAGAGGAATGTGAGGAGCATGTTGTAGCAAGATCTGGAGGTTAAAATAAATCATAATAGGGGAACCAGTTGGTTGGTTGTTGGGGACTTCAACTCTCCTCTTTTTCCTTCGGAGAAAAGTGGTGGCCTACTAGATTACTCTCATAGCATGTCTAACTTATAAATTTTTTTGAATTGTTTAGGTTTGATAGATATTGATCTTACAGGCCAGAAATTTACCTGGTCCAACAGACACTCTGGTGAACATCAGATTCAAGTCCATTTGCATCACTTCCTCTGTTCTCGCCATTGAACCAATATTTTAAATGTCAATCTCAAAACCCTACCTAGAATGGTGTCTGACCATAACCCCCTTTTGTTGACCTCTAATATTCGACCTGTTGTGGGCCCCATCCCGTTCTGGTTTGAGATAATATGTAATTCTCACCCTAAATTAAAAAATAAAATTGTTGAATGGTGGAATATTCCTATCTATGGCTGCCTCATGTTTAGGATTTTTTTCAAACGCAAACATATTAAAATCATGGTTAAAGGATGGAACAAGAGTGTGTTTGGTGATGTGTTTAAAAAAAAAGCTATCAGAAGATTATTTGAGAACTTTACAAAATGAAATGGAGGAAGGAGATGACAATCAACAGACTCATAGCTAGGAAGGGAAACCAAGATGGAATGGCAACGGGTCCTCAAAAATGAGAATTATTTTTGGAATAAAAAATCCAGAGTCCAGTGGTTGAAGGAAGGTGATAGTAACACCTCTTTGTTCCATGTTTCTACCATCAAGAATAGGAAAAAGAAATCAAATTTCTAATCTGATTAATACTTTTGGTGTGGTGATTTTGAATTCTGCCCAGATTGGCCTTCTAACTACTAACTATTTTCAAGAGGCTTACTTGGCTCCTACTGAGATGCCCAACTCAACTTTGGACAAATTTTTGCTCAACTATCTCCCTACCATCATTTCCTAGGAAAATAATTTGGGGATTCTCAATGTTGTTTCCCTAGAAGATGTTCGGCTGACTACCTTTAGTATGGGGGCTTTGAAAGCCCTAGGCCTTGATGGTTTTCCTCTTTCCTTCTTTAAAATATTTTGGGATACTATGGGTTGGGACCTTGTGCTCCTAGCTAGGGATTTCTTCAAATCTGGTAAAATCCTTAAACAACTAAATCACACCATTATTGCCCTAATTCCTAAGATTGGGGAGCCTCAGTCCATGACCGATTTTTGACCCATTAGCCTATGTAACACCTTTTACAAAATCCTATCTAAGATCTTAGAGAACCATATCAAGCCCCTTCTAGATGAAATCATCAGTCCTACCCAAAAATGGTTTGTCCCTGGGCACCATATTCTTGATGCTACTCTGACCACTCATGAGTTTCTACATTATATGGATAGATGTAACTATGTGGGGATGACTCTGAAACTGGAAATCTCTAAGGCTTATGATAAAGTTATATGGTATTTCATCCCAAAGGTGTTGGCTAAGTTTGGGTTCAAAAATTTGGTTATCAAACTCATTATGGAGTGTGTTAATACTGTGAAGTACTTTGTCCTTGTTAATGGGTCCCCTTTTGGGTTTTTCTCTGTTGGTAGAGGGATCAAGCAAGGCGACCCCCTATCTCCCTATCTCTTCATCATAATTGTTGATGTGTTGAGCAAAAAATTTACTGGTCTGTTTTCGGAGGGCTCTATCAAGGGCATAAAAATGGCTTCCACCTTGGACCCGGTTGTTGTACAAAAATCTATGGATGACACTTTTCTATTTGGGAAAGCCTCTGTGGTGGGAGCTAAGAAATGGAAAGCCTGCCTTAATAATTATGCTTCATGTTCTAGTCAAAGCATCAAAGACAAAAAAAGAATGATCTATTTCTTTAACAACACACCTAACTTGCAAGCCAGAGTGGCTACGGTTTTGGGATGTTTAAGTGGGTCTCTCCCCTTGATTTACCTTGGGCTCCCTCTCATAGTTAAGGAGGTTACCCCTAAATTTTGGAATTTAGTGCTGGAAAGGATTCAAAGGAAACTGGCTGGATGGAAGGGTTCCATCCTAAGCCATGCTAGTAAGCTCCAACTTCTCATAACGACTCTTCAAGGAATACCAACTTATTTCCTTTCATTTTTAAGATGCCTAAGTACATTGATGATAAATTTGAGAAAATCCAAAGGAATTTCCTTTGGTTTGGGACTGAGGATAAGAAGAAACTTTCCCCGATTAAATGGGAAAAGGTCTTCAAGGCCAATAATTGTGGGGGCCTTGGAATCAAAACAATAGTCAATTCCAAGAAGGCCCTGATGGTAAAGGTGGGCTGGGATCAGTTAAGGAATATGAATGATTGGTGAAAATATTGAATTCCAAATATGTTCAGGACAAACCTTTGATCAATTTCCTTTTAGAGTCTCACCCCCAGGGATCCTTGTCCTGGAGGAGCATCTGCAACACATAAGGCCTGCTAAGGAATGGGATTAAATGGAAAATGGGCAATGGTAACTAGATCAAATTTTGGGAGGATTTGTGTTTATTTGATACCCCTCATGTTATGAATTTAGGAATCTCATGGGATCAGCTCGGAGGTACTTTGGTACCCATATAAGGGATTATGTTTCCAAACCCCTTGGGACTAGGTCTGGAAGGACCTAATTATTTGTTTTCCTTAGCCTCAAGACCTTTGTTTTATGGCTAGATCCCTCTAGAATGTTCTCTCCCTTACCAGGCTTCCCTCCTATGACACAGAAGATGAGTTTTTTTGGGCTTTTGACAAATAGGGGGATCTATCTATTAAGTCAATGTACAATCTGCTAAAAAACTAGGGTATTGCGGTGGACCCTTGGAAGAAGATATGGAACTGCCACATGATCCCTAAAATAAATTTCTTCTGGTGGATGACCTGCCATAATAGGATTCTTACTCAAGAAAATTTGAGGAAATAGGGATTTTATATCCCCAGTAGATGCTTACTATGTAAGTGCAATGAGGAAACTGTCTGTCATTTTTTGTTACACTATCTATTTGAAACTGAAGTTTTGGGCTTGGCTTTTGAGAAAGTGGGAGTCTCTTGGGTTATGTGTAAGGATCTCATAACCTTCATCCTGGGATGATGTGGTCTCTATTCCCACCCTCTGCTTGGTGAAATTTGGAATCAGGTTCCTCCTATTATGGGTCGGTGTCTATGGAAGCAAAGGAACAACAAGGTCTTTACAAATATTGAGAGGAATCCTAGGGATGTTTTTGGTATAGGGGTCCAGCTCATTGAGGAAAAAATTTCCCTCTTCAATGGGAAAACCCCAGAGTTGGGACCTCTTTATTACTAAATTAGAATGGCCAAGGCTTGGCACTAGGTGTTAGAGGCTAGCTCATTTGACAAATCTAAATCCTTAGCCAAGAAAAATACCAAGTGGGAGCCTCTGAATAGAGGATGGTTTAAACTCAAATTTGATGGGGCTGCTAAGGGAAATCCAAACAAGGCTAGTATTGGTGGAGTAATTAGAGGCCCCAAGGGGGTGCTGGTTTTTGGATTCACTGGAGGTATTGGTTTCCATTCTTCTATTGTGGCCTCCAAGTTGTCTCTTTGGGGATCTCTAACCTCCACATTGAAGGGGACTGTAAGTCCATTAATGTTGTTGTGAATATGGACAAACTAATTGGCTAGAGGACAAAGGATATCTTATTGGACATTAGGTTCCCTTTATCCAAGCTCAATTTTAAATAAGTTATGTATATATTTAGGGAGGGCAAGCAAGTGGCGAATGCCTTGGATAATTTCAACACTTTTTGGGGTTACTCTAAATGTTGGACAAGCATAGAGAAGTTACTGCCAAGGTTTCAAGATTTTATCTTGAAAGAACAAAGCAACCACTTACTATGATGAATTCAAATCTACGAGTGTTGGGTGTTGGTTGGGGGGCCCACTTGATTGTCCTTTGGGTTTGTTGGATGAGTTCTAATGCTAAGATGGCTGACAGGTGGCGGGATTTGAATTTTATGGCTTCTCATGTGGTTAAAGATCTCTGGATTTTGGGTGTTGGTTGGGGGAGCCACTTATTTGGCCTTTGGCCTTGGTGGATGAGCTCTAATACCGAGGTGCTTGATAGGTGGCGGGTTTATAATTTTAAGGATTGTCACATGGTTAAAGGAGGTAGTTGTACAAAGGAATTAGGAAAGTAGGAGACTTTGAAGAGTTTGAGTGGCTATATCATGCAATATCTCCTCGTTGGGATTGTGCAATATCTTGTTTTAATTCATCATGCCATCCATAGGACTATGATTATGAATATTTATTTGACCCTTCATAATGAAGGAATGCTACCTTCTAGCTCCTTCATACTTGATAGTTTAGTGTGGGTTTCTAATTATACTCACATGGAATATTCTAAATTTAGCCATGCGACTACCTTGTCTTGTTTTTCATGTGATTTCTTCATGGCCAAGGAACCCTGCATGCTTGCCAATTTCTGTTTAGCTTGTCATAATCTTCCCAAGATCCTTATGAATGTCACCATCAAGTCTCCTTTGTGCGTGTGACCTACACACTGGTGTCATTATCAACGCTGCATTGCTCGTCACAATACACACATTATGATGAATGTTCGTTGCCATGTTGGTTTTTATAATTTTCATTCTCTGCAAACTCTCTATTTTTCTTTGTAGGTGGAAATCATGGGTGGTGACCATGTTCAGACTAAGTCAGACAATTGTGAAGGATTTTGTAAGAATCTGCTGGTCTGGCATATTTGTGTTGAGGGTGTCCTTACTCCTCTCATGGAGATTTTTATTGTCCACGACCCTAATTTGTTTGGTCAATTTTCTAATTCTTGGAAGGACCGAAGGGTCAGCATGGGAGGTATTTCCTTTGAAGTCTATGAAGAGGTTATTATGCAAGCCACTAAAATGCAGTGTATTGGGAAGAAATATCCTAAGCACACTAAGACATCGAACAATGACAACTTGAAATTTTTCTTCATGGGGAATGAGGAACCGGTCTATAACTAGTCAGGCTTTAAATGTGAAGCCCTTCCAAAGCCATGGGACCAAGTGTGCTTAGCTTTGATAAAATATGTCACTCTAGAAGGTAGGTCCAAAATGTATTTCTTTTATCATTTTCCCCTCCTAAATCATTTAAGGCATAAAATATTGCTTAGCTTTCCCTTATTTTTTCTTATGGACCTAGAAAATTCGGTTGTGAAATGTAAGGAGTTGGCTAGCCTTAACTCGAGTGACCCCCCACCTCTTTTGCTCCATTAGGGGATTATCCTAATACTTTACCATTTTCACCTGGTCCTTTGTCCCCCAAGATCCATCTTGGTTGTTCGTAATGATGAAATTGAAACTCTGACTATCGCAAACATTTCCCCTATGTAGTCAAAAAGTACTCCTTGGAAATCCAATCTAAGTACTGCAGGAAATTCCAAAGCTAAACTAGCTACCAAGAAACTTAAAGGTGGGATGTGCAATGCTCATGCTAGTTTCATGGCTAGAATCTATGATCTTAAGGCCATCCTGCCAAAGTCTTCTACAGAGCCAACACTATGAAAAAAGCCAAGGATGGCAAGAAAAGGTGTGTCGTAGCTAATGGTGAAGGAGGGTAAAGGGAAGAACATAATTGGGAAAGAATCTAAGGGTGATACCATTGTGGAAACCATGACCATGAATAGAGGGGACACTATCATGAGGAGATCTAGGAGATTTGTGAAAAACAATAAAAAAATATAGATTATTGAGGACTCAAAGGAGGAGTAGTCTGATATCAAGGTGTATGAGGATGATGAGGACAAAAAAATTGAAGATCCCTTGTTTACCCTGGAGGATATAAAATTACCGAAAGAGATTTTGACTTCTTACTCTTCACACCCCCTGGTCACTGAGTGGGACGAGATCCCAGGAACCATGGATGTTGGGGAGGAGCCCAGTGCTTTAGAGAAGAATATGGACACACTCAACAAAAGGTTTCAAGGTTTTACCATTCTCACAATGAAGTTGGGTCACTTCATTACCAGTATCCTATCCACTATTATCAAGGAAGAGCTAGAGGGCAATAATACCCAAGAGAACCAGGAATGGGCCGATGATGATGATGTGGACCTCTTGTTCGAAAATTGGGACAATTCTAGTTAGTTGTTGCCTGTGTCGATGCTCTGTTGTTTGGCAGTCTTTCTGTGATCTCTATGCTGTTAAAGTGTTGTCTTTGTTCCTTTCTAATATACTATTAGCTTTTTATTTTTTTTCCTTTTTGGCCCTTGTGGCTCCTTGTGTAGGGTACAACACCCTGTAAATGTTGCTTATCTTTTCAAAAACTATCATAAATGCAAGTATACAAAGTTATCAAAACCTATTGAGACCATCATGAAGAAATTGGTTGATTCAAGCCTGATAACACTTCCTAGCTTTGAAAATTACCAAGAACCATAGGATAAACTATCCTGGCACAACGAGAATGTTCTTTATCACTTTCATAAAATCAAATGAAACAATTTTTTTTTCATGAGGCTCAAATATATTATCCAAGACCTTATCGAGATAAATACCATAACTATTGAAGTACGAGTGGGTAAACAAGATCTTAAAATATACAAAAACCCTATGCTAGATCATAGCAAAGGGAACAACATCAAAAAAGCTAAGGATTACACAAACATGCAACATACCTATTCTAATGCAGTCAATTCCTATGATAGTGTCTTCACCATTGTCACCATAAAAGAGCCTAGTGTGGAGTGTGGAGTCACCACAAGATATGGAAAAGTCACCATCCAAGGAGTCCCATGTCCACCTAGGGTGTAACCTACATTTCCAACATCAAATCCCATCAAGTACAATATCCTAGATCAAATTAATAATACCCTTGCACATATATCAATCTTGGAACTATCGAGGCTATCTCCCAGACAAAGGGAAATCCTATAGAATTCTTCGTCTTCACTATCCATCCTTGATTCTATTGATAAAAAATGGTTTCAAGCTATGGTAGGGAATATCAATGACCATATTCTCACCTTGTAAGAACAAGACCTACCATCACATCCATCTCATAATCATGATTTACACCTAGAGGTAATTAATATTAAGGACATGGTTAAAAGATTCTTAGTAGATGGAGGCACTAGTATGAAAATCTACACCCTTCAATTGATCAAAAACTTGGGCTAATTAGAAGATACTATTGAGAAAGAAAAGAGTACCACCATTAGAGCATATGATGATGAAATATGGGTATCACAAGGCATCATTTCCCTACCCATAGAAGTGGAACCCACCATTGTAGAGACTACATGCCAAGTGTTATAACTTGGTCTCCCATAAAAAATCCTACCTAGTTGAGCATGGATCCATGACCTAGAATATATAGCTTTGGCCTACCATCAATGTGTAAACTTTCCTTTTGAGGGTTGAGAAATTACCATCCACTAAGATTAGGTGATCCTTTTTACTATTGCGATAATCTTGAGGCCAAGCTTTACAAAAAAACCCTATATTACTAAAAATGATGAAGGGACTACACCATCCTCCTCATTTGTTGACCCATCATCCCTTGCATCTACCTTGGAAACAAAGACACCCATTGTGCAAAAAATTCCTAACATCAAAGCAGTGATCCAAGATGATGGTTGTGGAAACTATAAACTAATGAAGGATACCTTTTTCTTGGGAGAGCTACCAGTTTGTCATAAATATCATGGGAAAACTACATCTAGCAAAAAATTACCCAAAACTATCAAGATGGTAGCTACCACCTTCACGAAGTGGGTGGATTTGAACCAAGATGATGTCAATGAGGAGGATGTCTCGAAGCTGCTATATCAAAATGAATGACCCATCCTTGTTCTTCCCATGGAAGATGACAATAAATTCTTGCAATTAATAAAGGGATGGGGCTATAACAAGAATGAGAAGCTAGGACAAAATTAAAATGGTTTGCTATAACCCATTTTTCCTAAAAAATACCTAAAGAATCTTGGCCGAGGTTGTACTACTAGTAAGACCATCCTTATTGGCAAAGGTACTTTCACTAAATAGGTTGAGGCTTCATCTTGGCTACCTACATTGTATGATACGACCCTAGATGACTTCCCCCTTGATTTTTTTTACTTTCTTGAGAGTAACTCTATTTTCATGATATCCACAACATCCTTCACTCTGATCAACCAATCAAATGAACTATGCCTATTATACCCACAACTCATTGAATTAGATGAATGAGGGACACTAATTCTAGATTTATTCAAAAATGATGAAGAAATCTCAAGATTCATGGGAACCCATGACAAATTATCATGGGAAGATCACAAATTAGGTTTTGAAATAGAGCTATACACAAGGGTGTACTACGAGGAGATGATTGAATCCTTTAGTCAGAAAATTGATGACATGCAACTTACACACAAATATTTTAGTGAAAATAGAACTGTGGCACTTTCTAATCCTAAAATAGTAAAAAGAAAGGATGAATATGAAGGTGAAAACCTCTTTGAGGTTCCCAAGGATGATGGATTAAATCTCCCCCTTAGTGTGATCCATCTAGATAAGTCAATAGTTCTAGCAAAAAAGGTCACTCCAGTCAATGCTTGAATAGAAGAAGCACCCAATATCACTTTCTATGTTGAATCCTTGTTGGATGAAGAAAATAAAACCCTAGTAGCATTTCTAAAAGAGTGAAGAGATAAATTTGCATGGTCATACAAATATATACTAGGGTTTGATACAAAATTAGTTTTGCATCATTTAGGAGTCTATCTTGAAGCTAAACCAGTGAAGTAAAAAATAAGGAAAATGCAACCTTAGATAACACTCTTGATGAAACTTGAGTTACAAAAGGTCATTGATGTTGGACTCATCCAATCAATAGATTATCCTAAGTGGGTTTCCAACTTAGTAACAGTTTCCAAAACCACTAGGGGCATCAGAATATGCAAAGATTTGAGAGACTTAAACAAGGCATGACTGAAGGATGATTTTCGTCTTCGTAAAATTTACCTCATCATGGAATTAACAATAGGGCATGAAATGCTATCACTCATGGATGATTTTTTAGGATATAATTAGATCACGATAGCTAAGGAGGATCAACACAAAACTCTATTCACTTGTCCATGGGGAACATATTGCTCAAACATGATGCTATTTGGGCTAAAGAACACATGAGTATCCTATCAAAGAGAAATGACCCTCATCTTTCATGACATGATCCACAAAAAAATTGAAGATTATGTGGATGGTATTTTAGAAAAATTAAAGAAAATAAGTATGCACATAGAAATCTTAGGACCCATCTTTGATAGACTCAAAGAGTACAAAGTATGAATAATCCAAAAAAGTGAGTATTTGGAGTTACATTATAGAAGCTTCTTGGCTACATCGTATCATAGAGAGGAATAAATATTGATCCAACAAAAGTGAAAAAAATTCTATAAATAGAACCAACATAAACATTAAAGAAGATGAGAGGGTTACAAGGAAGATTTCAACCCATCAAAAGGTTCATAGTGCAATTATCAGATAAAATCCACCTTTTTTTGCATCTTCTCCATAAAGGAATAACTTACAAGTGGGATGAGAAGTGTGATAAAAATTTTCAATAGATCAAATACAACCTATTAACACCTCTAGTTTACATACCACTAATACCAAACAAACCATTGATCCCATATATCTCAACAACATGAAAAGCACTAGGTGCTCTCCTAGCTCAAAATGATGAAAATGGAAAGGAAAGAGACATTTATTACATCAACACGACCTTGGTGGGATATGTAATGAAGTATTCATGTATTAATAAAGAATTTTTAGTAGTTTTTTTCTTCTCATAATTTTAGACACTACATTTTGTCACATCAAGTCAAGCTTATTAGGGGTGGGTATTATTTTTATCACCCCTCAAGGTGATTTCATCCCAAATTCATATAGGCTATCATTCTTGTGTACTAACAACATTGGTGAGTATGAAGTCCTAATCACAAGCTTAATGATAGTATTTCAATGGAAGATACAAGAGATGAAAGTCTATGGAGACTCACAACTGGCTATCAACCAAGTAACTGAAGACTACCAAACTAATGATAAAAATATTACTCCTTATAAGAAGATAGTAGAGAATCTCAAATATTTTTTTGTTGGTATAACTTTTGAGTAGATTCCTCACATAAAAAACCGATCAGTAGACACTATGACAACAATTGGATCATTGTTACACATGTTGCACAACATACTTCAATGTGAATTCTTGGTAGAACAACTTCTCATACCAATTTTTTAAATACTTGAATTTGATTCTTCTTGTGTCATCATTGGTATTGGATCCCCATGGTATCATGACATACTCATCTACCTTGGCAGAGGAACCCTCCCATCCAATACCACCTCCAACCTAAAAAAACCCTTTGTTAATAAGGCACCCTGATTTTTGATTGTAGGTGATACCTTATACCATAAAAGCATCAAAGGGAAATTGCTACGATGTCTTAACCAAGAGGAAGCCTTGACCACTTCAATAGAAGTACACGATGTCATATGTGGTTCCCATTCTAGTGGTATGAATTTAGCTAAGAAACTATTGAGGATGGGGTACTACTAGCCAACCATGGAAAGAGAAGCCCATAAATATGTATAGAAGTGTGTCCAATGTCAATAGCATGGAGATTTGATTCATTCTCTAGCTCAGGAGTTGCAACCAATGGTCACACCTTGGCCTTTCTCATAGTTGGGGCTTGAAATCATAGGAAAAATCATTCCAACCTCATATAAAATCCACAAGTTTATCATAACATCTACTGAGTAATTTTCATAACATCTACTAAGTACTTTACCAAGTGGGTTGAATCCATTCTTATGAACTCATATTAGGGAAACAAATTTCCAAGTTTATCTTGAATTACCTCATTTTTAATTATAGTGTTCCACAAACCCTTACTTAAAACAACAAAAAACCCTTCAAGAATAAGGATGTGAAAGAGTTATGTCAAAGATTCAACATCCAACATTGATTCTCTACCCCTATTACCCCTAGGGAAATGATCAAAATGAGGCTACTATTAGAGTAAAGGTTTTAACTTAATTATGTTGATTAAGTTACCTTTATTCCCTTCTTAAGATTTCACATTAGTTTTCATAAAGTGACATTTAATGAGGCTACTGTTAGAGTAAAGGTTTTAATTTAATTATGTTGATTAAGTTACCTTTATTGCCTTCTTAAGATTTCACATTAGTTTGCATAAAGTGACACTTAATAATTATATTAATTATTAAATGTTCTCCTCTTAGGGATTCTTTTAGAGTTTTTCCTATTAGAGTTTTATTAGGGTTTGCATGATCTCCTTTTTATAAGGATTGATCTCATTGTATTTCATATCAATTCATTCTCTCATTCTCTTTGATATATACATTTTTCAGTTTTCAAAGAACCCTTGCTTGTTTGTCTCCATCTCTTCTTTTGTGATAGGTTATTTGCATGCAGGTGATCTTCAGGGTTTGTAAAGTTGTATTTTCTCAACTCCTATATGGAATCAGACTTCCAAACCTGTGGCCGCCTGTTCATGATTTGAAGATATTCTCTCATAGCCTCTTTTTCTCTGCAAGGGTTTCAAGCCAAGTTGATATTTTGTGTATTTGGGGGTAGGCAATTTTTCTGTGCATTTCTGGGCCAAATGGACATTGCCATCGCGTTCAGAGTGCCAAAAAACCCCTAAGTCAACTGTCAAATCATCGAAATTGGACACAGTGACTCCGAGAGGCAAATTTTTGTCATTTATGGGATTGTACGGCCTGGTATGAGACACAATCTAAACAAAAAAATTAAAAATCACAGAATTAATGGGTGCCACCATCAGTTAACCACCAGTGGTTAATGCTAGCGGTTAGCCTAACCACTAGGTTTAACCCTCAAACCTTTTTTGGAGCTATTTTCACGAAATCGGGTGTATTTTTTGCATACGATCTTTGTTTTATGAAAACAAGATATTTCCGGAAAGCTGGTTCTGGGACGGTTCCAATGGTGCTGGTTATTTCTTCTGATTTTTCCTTTTTGCTATCTGTTTTGCTAGACAAATTCAAAACTTGTGTTTTTCACTCCCGAGTGTGTATCTTTTGCAACCGAACTCTGTTTTTTGCAAACGAATAGGCATTGGAAAGGTGTTGCAGTGATATTCCCAAAGCTGTAGTATATTGAATTATAAAATTTACTAGGTAAATTTTATTCAGCTTTGTGTTTTTTTACATTTTCCTCAATTACTTGGCCATTTTGGCACCTACATGGGTTCTATTTGCATGGGATGGGTTATATTAATTTGATCTAAATGCAGTAAGGTCATATTTCTTAGTATTTTTTCATTTGAAGAGTTGTCATGGGTTTTTCTACTCACCCTTCAATTGTTATTCTAGAACGGGGTAATTATGAGTCATGGGGAAAGGGTATACTTACACATTGTACATGGCTTAATATTTTTCCTTATTTGTATGATCTCATACCTTAACCAACCACTTCAGAGGGAAAATTAGCATGGGATATCATTAGAGATCACATAGTAGGACTTATATTGTCTAGTGTTGATCATGACATTGTGTTGGCTATATCGGACATTGATTGTCCTCACCCACTTTGGACATGTCTTTGGAAGATCTTTAGAGACCCTAATCGCTCTCCATTCCCAGAGGATCCTGCTAAAAATTGTCTCTTACCCATTTCTTGGAGAGAGAATACACCCTTTGATCATGATACTTTAGAGGAGCTTGAATATTTAGACACCCTTACATGTTCTTATCGATCAGATGCTTGTCTCACAGTTCCTACTCTTCAAACTGAGACTTCATCAACATCTCCTATTGTTCCTAATTTAGTGCAATAGGGCATCATACATCTCCTAGACACAGCTTCTTTGGACTCTTATGTTGTAGACATATCTTTCTTGTTTGCTGAGTCTTATATTGCAGATTTGGAGGATTCTTATGAGGACATTCATCTCCTCTACTTTGACAATCAGGTTATCACTCTATGCCCACCATTATCAGTACATTCAGAGGTTGCATTTTAGGATTCTCCATATCAGTTTGGATTTGACATCATTTGTTTTAGTTCAAACAGAGAGATTCCTAAGCATCCTATCATGGCACACATCCTGAGATAGATTGGTTCATCAATCTTCACAGGGTTTCTTCATCATCATCCTTTGGATCCATTTCTTCCCAAGGGGAGGAATATCATTTGTCATTTCAGGATCTCCTTTTGGATTCTACATCAGACATCTACCATTGTGACATGAGTTTCTTCATTGTGGGGAGGCCTTCTTCTCTCTTTCTATCTCTCCTATGGAGACCATTGTACATGTACTTATATGATAGAAGCTATCTATGGGGGGTATCATGTAATCCACCTCCTATCCTTCCTTCATTAGTGCATTGTATTCCTTTCTTTGCATTCTATTTTGGGGAGGAGTTTTTTTCCCACTAGGTTTTCTCCTTTACCCCGTTTCATTTAGTTTGCATTTCTTTTGTAAATGGGTACCTAATCAGGCCTTTGTTGTCGGGACCCATCTTTGCTTTCATGCATCTTTTTTCTAGTGTTTTAGCTACTCCCTAAGTTCATCTTAAGGGGGGTTGTTAGAGTAAAGGTTTTAAATTAATTATGTTGATTAAGTTACCTTTATTCCCTTCTTAAGAATTCACGTTAGTTTGCATAAAGTTACATTCAATAATTATATTAATTATTAAATGTTTTCCTTTTAGGGCTTCTATTAGGGTTTTTCCTATTAGGGTTTCTTTAGGGTTTGCATGATCTCCTTTTTATAAGGATTGATCCCATTGTATTTCATATCAATTCATTCTCTCATTCTCTCTGATATATACATTTTCAATTTTCAAAGAACCCTTGCTTGTTTGTCTCCATCTCTTCTTTTGTGACAGGTTATTTGCATGCAGGTGATCTTTGGGGTTTGTGAAGTTATATTTTCTCAACTCCTACATGGCATCAAAACTCTAGACCTGCTGCTTCCTATTCTTGTTTTGAAGATTTTTGGAGCTTCAAGGGTTTGGGGTTTATTTTCATGATCTAGGGCATACCCTCAATTTCAAAGCATTTCAGCCCAAACGGACCTTGCCATTGCATCCGCAACAGTCCAAAACCCCTAAATCGATTGTTATTTTGTCCATTTTGGACAAAGTTGATTTGAGGGGAAAAAAATTTTTACCTGTACGGTCGTTCGCCTACTTGGTAAAAAATAAAATTCAGAATTTATTTTTTTGCATCTTTTCAGAAAAAAATTCGTCAAACAAATTATTTATTTTCTGCAAAAAAAATCACAGTTTTTCCTTTGTAAAATATTTGTTTTTTTTTATTTAAAAAAAAAACATAAAAAAATTGAATTGAAAAAGCCTTTTTATGGCTTGCTTAGGTCGGGACCCTGCACAGGCCAACAGTGTACCCTGCACAAACCCTGCGTAGTGTACCTGTTGTGGCTGCACAAGGGTACAGTGGGGGTGGGTCACGTGCCTCCCCCACCTCCAATATCTTTTTTTAAATATATTAGCAATGTTTTTTTTTTTGTTTTTTTTTCTTTAAAAAAACATTTATTTCTAAAATAAGCCTTATTGTGCTTTTGCGGTGACTGCCGTTTGGCCATCAAATTTAAGCCCTAATTGCTACAGCGGTCGTATGATCGTAAATTTAATCCAGTGCTGACTTTTTTCATCTTTGGAGCTGTTTTCTTCTAGAGGCCGTAACTTGGGCATACAATATCATTTTTTGGCAAACGAGATATCGTTAGAAAGATGGTTTTCTCAACTTTCTAGTGGTGTGGGTCTCATCACTTCTTTTTTTGGTTGGTATATTCTAGAGTCAATGTTTTGTCTATCCTTCATGTATTTCCAGCTTTGTCCTTTTTGGACATTTTGAGCATCATTTGTAAGCAATTTCTTTTATGTAAACGCACTGAGATAAAGTACCACACTATTGTACATGCATTTTTGGGGATTTTGCACATAAGTTGTGCCATATTTTGTACTCGCACTGTTATTATAAAGTGCCATGGGGGGTTTTGTAGTTTTCCTTTTTTTGCCATCACACCTTTGTCTGGTGAGTGTCCCTCCACGACGACAGTGGATCCATATGATTCCAGCCTCATGCATGTGTGCTTTATTTTGCACACCACTTTTTTTTTAGTTGTAGGTGCTTTTTTGTGCAATTTCAGATGTTGTTTCTTCTTCCTCATGCACTACATGGTGTTACACATCATTTCAGTGGATCTATCAGGCTCTCCCAATTCAGCATTATGAGGGGGTATTATACTATTCGTGCTAATTCTTCCTTGGTTTCACCTTGGAAGGGATCTTCCATTCCTTCAGTGAAGGTTCTTCAGCACCATATAAGCCATCTTTCAATAGTTGTTTCCAGCTTCTTCTACTTCAATGATGTTTCTTCTTGGCTTTCTGCATCTCTTTTTGGAGTAGAGCTTTTTCCCATGAGGTTTTCTCTATTTCTCATCTTTACAGATATTTGGTTGTATTTGGGTACCTGATCTGGCCTAGTTGTCAGGACCCATGTTTGCCTTCTTACATTATAGTTACCTTTTATTTCTTGCATTTTTTTGTAGCTTCACTATTGCTCATCTTAAGGGGGGGTGTTAGAGTAAATATTTTAACTTAATTATGTTGATTAAGTTACCTTTATTCCCTTCTTAAGATTTCATGTTAGTTTGCATAAAGTGAGATTTAATAATTATATTAATTATTAAATTTTTTCCTATTAGGGCTTCTTTTAGGATTTTTCCTATTAGGGTTTTATTAGGGTTTGCATGATCTCCTTTTTATAAGGATTGATCCCATTGTATTTCATATCAATTCATTCTCTCATTCTTTTTGATATATACATTTTTAGTTTTCAAATAACCTTTGCTTGTTTGTCTCCATCTCTTCCTTTGTGACAGGTTATTTGCATGTAGGTGATCTTTAGGGTTTATGAAGTTGTATTTTCTCAACTCCTATAGCTACAAACAAGACCATTCTAAAATTCCTATAGAAAATAATCAATGAAGTTGATCGTGATTGGCATCTACAATTAAGCCTCACCCTTTGGGCCTATCAAACTAGTATTTACATGCCTATAATGCAACCCCTTGCTCCTTGGCCTATGGATTAGAAGCCATCTTTCCTATTGAGGTTGAGCTCCCATCATTGTGAGTGTCACTATAGAACCTAATCACTGATGAGGAATACAGAGCATCCTGGTTGAATGAGCTAGAATTCTTGGACGAGTATCATCTTGATGGTCTCAATCATTTGTAAGTATACCGAAATCAACTAAAATAAATCTATAACAAGAAGATAAAATTTTGGTCTTTTTAGGTAGTGGATATTGTTCTCAAGAAGAATAAAAAAAAAATAACAAATCAAGACAGTAAAGGTAAGTTTGAGCCTACTTGGTTGGGTCCCTTTGTCATCAGAACAAGCTATGGATCAGGGGCATATGAATTATCAACTCCCAAAGATGAAGCCTTGTAGAAACCAACCAGAAACTTGCATATTAAAATTTTGTATGGCTAGTCTTGAAGGATGTAAATCTAAAAATACAAAAAAGTCAAAAAATTCTAAAAACTACAAAAGAATTAGAAAAAGGATCAAAAAAAGTAAAGAAAAATAATTTTCCTCTAGTGAAAACCACATCTAGAGCTCTTTCAGAAAGTACCTTGGTGAAAACCTGGAAAACTGGCACCTTGTGTAAAGAAAGCAACATCATCTATCTATGACTCCTTATCCTATCATTGTTGACATTACATCCATCCATCACACCATCCATCGTATTTATTCCATCGTGCATTCATGCTCATATCATTGCTTGATGTTGTGAAGTATTGGATCCCCTTAGTACTACTTGGCATATTCTTAAGGCCAACTTGTCCTACCTATATCAAGGTAGTCTATTGTATCACACTAGGGGAAATTCATTATGGATCACATTGGGTTCTTGTATATCTTAATATTATTTGGAAATCTCTCAAAAATATGAAAACATTCATAAAACGTTCATTAGAAAAAAAAACCAAAAACATCAAAATCGTGTATAGCTAAAATCCAAAACATCCAAAACACATCAAAATCCATAAAAAAGGTCAAAACATCAAAAATCGACAAATAGTTCCCTTGTCGAATGATGAGTCTCTAAGCTTGAATGTAGGCTAGACCATCATTAATGTGCCCCCAACACACCCTAGATCAGTTCTTTTGGAGTCTATCATAATACATTGACACCCCTCAACTGTTCATGTCTCATCATAAATAAGTCATGTCAATCGAACTATAAGGCTTCTGAGTGTATAATGTAGGCAAGGCTAATCTTTGATCAACCCCCGAGGCCCCTAGGATAGATCTTTTAGGTTAGGTTCTTAGCTGAAAATCTTGAAAAACCTAAAAGAATCAAATAATTGAAAAGAAAACATTCACATAAACACTCCAAAAAACTAAAAACAACCTCAATAAATTTGCAAAATACCAAAAGCATTGAAATACTCCAAAAAACCAAAAACTATTCATCCCATTTCTCTTTCAACCACAATAATAATACATCCATAATAAATCAATCATCACCTTCAACCTTTGGCAAAATGGATAGAAAGCAAGCATCAAAAATTCATAAAGTGAAAACCTAAGTGTCAAAATCTAAAGTCTAGATCATAGGTAAACAATTTAGTGAAGTTTGTATCAAAAACTTATCACACACCTAATCCTAATCAAAACACCTAATCAACATGTCTTAGGATGAATCGTTCCTATGATGGACATTAGCATCAAAAATCACGTTAGCTATATTAAACTAGCAAGAGATATAGATAACAATGATTGTTTTCCTTTGATCTTTTCTTATAATTTATCTTAATGGCCCATTTTGAGGACCTATCAATGATTCCTATAAAAAAAAAATAGAGATAAAGGAATGGTGCATCGATGATTATCTTTTAGTTTTTGTGATTGTGGTTATTATTTTAAAATAATCTTGACACATAATTTCTTATTTGTGTGTGGGGATGTTGTTTGGAATATATTGTTGAATATTGTGTATTCTTTGGTCTAATCTATTCTAAACTAATAAAATTACATTTCAATGAGGTTTCCATGAGTCAAGGTTGAACAAGAACTATCTTATCTGTTTGCAGAGGGAAATTCCATTACACTAGATACAATGTCATCGTAGTTGTCAATACCTTGATGCATTGTGTCTATGTCTTATATCAAAAAATAAGGAATGATGAAAAATCCCAATCCCAAGATATGAGCAACATCATCATCATGAATCTCTCATCACCATCTCTAATAAATTCTTGGTGGATCAAGGACTTGTTGGACTTTATCATTTAAATCAATGGTCAAATCATTCATCTTATTTCTTCTATCTTGCTTCCACACTCACTTGGTATCATGATATTCAACAAAAGCATCATCAATGTATCCATCCTACATCCACAAAGCATCAACATGCATAAATTTTGCATCATCACATCATATCATAAATATTGAAAAACTCATTTCACCACAACATCATTATTATTTAAGATGCATTGAATAATATAGTTTTATTATTCTAAACATATTATGATCATTGCATATATATCATAAACATGCATCAAATTATCATATCATAATCATGAACATCTGCATTATCCATACATCCATATACATACATCATCATCTCATAAATTGCATTGAAAACTACACGAAAGGAAATGCATCCATATCATTTGCATAAGCATAATATCTACATATCATAACATCCATCTCATAACATGTCATGAAAAGATACTGAAAAATAATTACATCCATACATAAGCATATCACATCATTTCAACATCATATGCACACATGCATTCACGAGCATGAAATAAAGAACACATAACATCATGAATCTGTATCATCTCGTATATATATATATATGGTTGTCATGGTACAATATTTGAATCAATGTGTTTATATCTATCAAAATTACAATATCCATGAGGCTATAAAAATGAGCCCATAAATGTATACCTATATAAATAATTAGGCAAGTAATCCAAAAGGTTTTTGTAGGAAAACTAGCCCTAATGGCTGCTCCCCTCCCTATGTTGTCTCTAATAAACCTTAGCTTGGGGATGTGCCCCACTCCTCTATGAAAAAATGGGCTACATCATTGTCGTAGGGAAATCCCAATGATAATTCATATTATATTATGTAGCCTTAGTCACTTCCTCTCTATATAGTTGGGAAAAAATTATTAGTCCCTATATTGCAGCTATCATAGCCTCTAATTATTGTCTCCACCTGACCTCCTATACAAACTGCATATTTGATGTCTATATGATCTAATGCTCTTGATCCATATTTTTTGTGAGTGCTAGTACCTGCTACCAAGCCTAATCTTCGTTAACCATAACCACCTATAGTTGATGCTATAACTGTTGAATCTATGCATCATGGGGATCTTTCCCTGATGGTGGATATTGTATGGGTGGCTACTATGGTGGTTGTTGATGTAATGGTGGTGTGTTTGGGACCTATCTAGAATGGTGTTGGCCATCCTATCCATCCCATCCTCTACCCCCATCACCATACACCTGGATCATTTCCTACTCTTTGTCTTGATCTCTACGTCAACCACCATCCCTACCTCAATCTTGGCTACCATTGCAGCCTTGACCTCTACCTACTCCTCTCACTCTTGCCCTCCCTAATGGAGGTATACCTATTGGATCTATCAATCTGGGAGGGGGTATGAACCATGCATCATATGTGGGAATCATCTATGCATCTTCCTATCACTCATCATAGTCCCATGACCCTACGACCAATTTCCTGAATCCCTCAAAAACCTCATGGATTGGGATCGTATGTCCCCACGTCCCCTTTCGTGTTGATATCAGGAAAATAGTTGTATAGGTATCATTGGGTATGTCCCACCTCTTGTCAAACTATCTATAAAATCTATCAAGAAGGTACCTCTAAATCATGGTGGGATCACATGTACCAGTTCTATCGAGCAAAGAATAACTATTGTACTTTATCATACCATGCTATCATTTGAAGTCATGAGCACCATCTTAATTCTATAATCTCATGAATCACTCTCCTCTAGTGTGGGATACTGAGCTACCCTATGTGTTGAAGAGTGATGGCACCATTGTACCTCCAGATGACCAAATCATCGAGCTCCACATAGACCAGATGGAAAATAGATCAAAGCACACCAATGTGTAGAAGAGATTCTCTTGTACCGATAGCTTTACCATCGTAGTACAAAAATTCATGCATATCATGGGAAAGGGAGGCTAGCATCACTGACCCCCATGTATACTGAGTCCTTCAAAAAAACATCATGTCTCATGCAAGTCTCCACCCTAGATTGAATCCCTTGCTTCATCGATCTAGGGAAACCAACCCTAAAATCACTTCCACAATGATAAATATAAAGGTTGATGCTTGATATCTATACATATCAACATCAATATGAGATTTGACTAGGACAATGGTCTCTTGTTAAGAACCTTTTATTACTAATCATATCATGCATCTCTATCATAGATCACTCACTTTCCATGTATGGGTAATCAAAAAATCCACCATACATCCTACAACGTCACTATCACCACACCTATGGGTAAGTGGAACAATGATGTCTTTATATGCCATCACTCACATAACATTGTCATCATCACTAAATGGGTCTATACTGCTAGTGTTTTTTCCAGTTGAGCCTTGAAATTCTCTAAGAGATAGCCAACCTCTATGTTCAAGAATCATCAAAATTAGTGGCCAACTAATGGGTAATGGATTTCAGGCTTTTACCCCTACACTTTAGGCTTTGTGGGACCAAGGAGGGTATTCCCTATTGTGTTCATTTGATATTTAGTGCCTTAAGAACACTTCCACACTAGATCTACTCCTTCTGACTACAAATAGACACAATTCATTAAAGGTTTGGCTGGCCTTTAAACAAACCATAATCTATTAAGTGGGATTTCTAATTGTAATTGAAAGTATTTAATGATTTTTATTCTCATTCTAAATCCCTATCTAGGCACATCACTAACTCAAATATCTGTAAAATAAAATAAAGAGACCAATGCTTCATCAATTGGGATAATGGAGTCAAATTAGCAACAATTAGTAAAACGTCAACCATTTATCTCAAAAATTGGTGGACTATTGTCATACTACCTTGTAGAATTCAACTCATTGCATCTAAGATACAAATTCTTACTAAATCGTATGTCATTTCCTCATAGACCTATGACTTTATTTAAGAATTTAATCAATTCTTTGAATTGAAGCCAAAACAAACTCACTCAATCAATCAAAACAACTAAAGACAAACAAAAAGATCATTAACCCTTTTATTCATAATCGACAAGAAAATTACAAAGGAGAGTATATATCTCAGAACTTAAATTTTCTCTCATAATTTGTGGCTTATGTAAAACCATTTTAATATTATTACAAACATGATTCTGACCCAAGATAATTTACTGCTCCATTTTGTCACCATTATTTACAATATGCATTTTTCTGAGCTTGGCTACACACCCAGACCAATTTTTTACTCAAGAATGAAACCCTCCACAATGAGAGAAGAAGAGAAGATATAGAGGAAAGGAAAGCTCCAGAAGTTAATCTGTTGAAGACATATGGAAGCTCCATTGATTGTTGATCAGAAAAAATGGGTATGTGCAGGATCATCATGGAAAAAACTGGCCCTTAAGTGGTGATGAAAATTCAGAAAATCAGAGTTAGGCAACTTGACATTAAATTTTGAATAAGTTATCTATATTATTTCAAAAATATTTAAGAATATAATCTATAAAAAATTGAATTTAATTTCTAAACTACTAGGTTTATTTAGAAATATATAATCTATTTGGTAAAAATATGAAATTTCAATGTAGTAGTACTTAAATTTCAAAAAAAAAAGAAAAAGTAGGTGTCTATCTGACCATCCTAACCACAATAAAATGAAAATATTTTTTTTATAAGATTTTAGATATAAGTAGAAAACTCATGTCCCAATGTAATACATATTTTTTTGTAATTTGTTTCCAGGTAAATAATTAATTATGAATTTTCTATTACAACTTTTAAAAAATATTAAAACTTGTATGTCTAACCACCTTAACTTGGTCAAAATTCATGAAATTCAATTATTAATTTCTTAATCCTATAGTATGTGAAGCATATAATGTGATGCAAAAGAGGATATTAACATACCTTAAAGGAACTCTAGATTATGGGCTATGGTATCTAGATGATAATGATTTCACCTTGAATTCCTACACTGATGCAAATTGGACTAGATGTGTAGATGACCAGAAGAGTACAAGTGGCAGTGCATTATTTCTTGGAAGAATATTAGTTTCATGGTTGAGAGATAAATAGAATTCAATTTCTTTATCCACTGCAAAAGTATAGTATATTACAACAACATCATGTTGTACACGGGTACTTTGGATGAAACAAACCATGATGGACATAGGTGTGATAAGTGATGAGCCTACTTCTATATTTGTGAAAATAAAAATGATATAAAAATTTCAAAGAATCTATTGATGCATTCTAGAACAAAAAACATATCTATGAAGCAACACTTCGTGAGGGAGAAAGTATTGAAGAATTAAGTTAGACTTAAATATGTACCTACCAAGGAACAAGTTGTAGACATATTTACTAAGGCCCTTCCGAAGGATGTTTTTGAGTATCTTAGAGGGAAGTTAGGGGTTATTTCCTCTCCTTTCTTGAACTAAGTTCTCATGGAGGTGCATCAGTCTAGTGGATTCATAGACTATTTTTTTCTAGATTGATGATTGAGGTGTACTCCTCAAGGGGAGTAGAGAAGTGCATTATTGCAGTATGTGATGTGTGTGTACTCCTAAGGGGGAGTGAAGAGAGCTTTATATGGAAATATTTTCCATTTCCATTTAAGTCAAAGGGGGAGAGACAATCATGTGAAAATTTTATGGTGTCACTTCTGGAAATCATGTATGCAATCTTTGATTTTTTTTCACATCATGTGTTGCTATCAATGACAAAGGTGGAGATTGTTGCAAGTATGGATGTGTTTGATGGTGTTTTCATTGATATCAACATATTTCATGTCGTGTAAAAATGGTAATTGTATAGTTGATATACTATAGAAGTTCGTAGAGTACATGGAGCTATATTTATGAATTTTTCTTTGTGTTTTTGCCAAAGTGATTTTGAGAAAAAATTGACAAATAATGAAAGCATTGTTGAAGTGTGTTGTAAGTGTGCTTCAGTATAGTGCTCCAAGTTTTCTCTATATTTATCCTATGCCTATGTGGATATGTAAGCATTTTTATAAGCTTCAATGCATTGTATATACTAAATTTTAGTTTTTGAGTTGATGGTGAGTAGAAGGTGTGTTCACCGGTGTGTGAACTGGTTTTCTAGAACTATTTGTTTGTGCATTGGGAGAATTTTTTTGGCTCCACATTATTTTTTTATTTGGTTTCGGATCTTGCAAATCTGTGAGATGACCCTTTCTGATGGTTCTTATGTTCTAACAAACTTTCTTGTGATCTAGTGCTCTGGAAAAACCTACTCCAAAGCTTTTATGTTTTGTTGATTGGTTCAATTGGACTAATAAAGTTGTCTATGAATAATTTTTTTTGCAATGCCTATAGATGTACCTGAGGTGCTCTTAGAGATGCTAAAATGTCTGGTGAAGCATGTTGCGTGATCCACATGTAAATATCTTGTTGGAGATGCATGTACTTCAAAGATCATTGGTGTTTTCACTAGGTTTGGCCGACTTGGTGTTTACACGTTACATTTGGCTTTTGCACCGATTTGAGAAAGCATGGGTTTGATCCAAGATTTTGTTTCAGTCCTAAATTAAATATTTAATTGGTCCTCTCTCATTCTTATCTGCCGTGGGAATGTTGAGTAGCTGAAATACTTTGAATTTGTAATTTGAAATTGTATAGCCGACCTTGTTGAATTTTTCTAATCTTGAAGATAGTATACAATTAAATTAAATTGTGTCAAATTTCATATCCATCCATCTATCATCCATGAATTGAGCAAGTGAGTTAAGTGTGTGAACAAGTGTGAAAAGAAAAGAGTGGAAGAGAGAATTGAGGTAGTAGTACTTTAAGGTGTTAGATTCCTAGAAATAGTAAGTTGATGGTATCTACAATATTTTGATCGGTTTGCGAATGTGTGGAACCCTAGTGGTGGATCTTCATTTATTAGTTTTTTCTATTTTTTGTAGGCAGTGAGCCTCCTCTCTAGAGAGTGATTCCTTCTCAAGGCAGTGAGCCCTTAATCTGGGTAGTAAGCCTTTGTATCTAGGTAGTGAGCCCTTTAGCAGTGAGGCTTTGTATCTGGTATTGCATTACTACTATATTTTGAGTTAATCTTCACCATGGTTTTTCCCTCATTGAGTTTTCCACGTAAATTTGTTGTCTCTAGTGTTCACTTTCTATTATATGCATTTCATGTTTACACTTGAAATAGTAGATTTAAGTTAAAGAGAAAATATTAAGTTCAAAGTAAAGTTATTTGATACTACAAATTCATTCCCCCCACTCTTATTTGTCTTAGGCATTTCAACATTATGGTATGGGGTTAACATTTTGATTAGACTTAGCTCAAAAGGGGATATATTGTGATGTGTTGTAGCCCATCTCCATCTTGTTGCAATGAATCATTTGTAGATTGAGAGGAGCCCAATGTGCCTTGAGAGATATTTGATATTTACTTGTGTTCCAATTCTATTATTCACAAAATTTTATCTCTTTAAATTATATATAGTAGTTGGTCATTATATTCCAAAGAAAAAAAAAAGCACTATTAAAATTTATTTTAGGAATTTTATGTACATTGAATGTTTGTATATTTAAATTTTTTATTATTTTCACTCGATCCAAATTATTTATTCATGCCCTCTTATCTTTTTGCATTCTATACAATATATACTCATGTTATTTGAAAAGTATATTTTAATTTTGCATTTAATATATATAATATTGTAATTAAGACTCGTAAATATATTACATTACTTTTATCCTCAAGATTCCTTAAAATTGAGGTATAAAATGAAAGATAAAAAAAAACACTTTTATATAAATAAAATGCAACACATACACTACCATACAAGTATAATTAATATTAACACAAGAAGATGAGAAAACCAACAAAATATCAATGATGGAGCCAAGTTGCATCTTCACTCTCTTCTCCAAATAACACACCACTCCTACAACACCTACACCTCAACTATAATGTATACATCAACCCAACATATTTATTCAAATGCACACTTGTATAGCCATATCTCATAATTTTTGATTGGTAGAAATAATATTCATTCAAACGTAGATATCCTTTCAAATACTTTGAGTTGTATGGTCTGGATGGAAAGATATCCAATAATAAAAACCAAAAATTCAAATGGAATCACTAATTATTTTAGACATACATCTGAAAAAATGCAACCATCACATCTCAAACTAGAACAAAATGAACCCAAGTGAGCAACCCATATGTTTAAAAATTCTATCTCAAGTTGAGGAGATATTGATAGCAAGGGTTAGTACAATCCTTCAAGTTATATATGCAAGGGGGGTACAAATAAAATATATCGGCCACACTATTTTTTTTCCTCAAGATATATCTATGATTGTAACCTACTTGTCTAGGAAAATTAATTATTTGGATATACTAATAGTTATTGGGAAGAACATCGAGCAACAACCATATAACTTCTATGTTAGTAGAGAACATGTCCATGAAGAACTACAATATAAGATGCACAATGAAACATACTACAAAGATGAGAAAGTAAATGAGCTTGCATTGTCAAACTTACCATAGTCTTCCACTCACACCTCAAACCTCCTATATATAAAAAGTTTAAATCTTGATCCCATAGATATATAATTATTGGAAACAAGTGATACAAAATATGACCCCTTATAAAAAAAACATGTTCAAAAGGAATTCCTCTAGTCAAATAAATACACTCTTTATTAAAACTAGGCTTAGGATGACCAACACCTATTGCTAAATGGACACCCATTTCTCCATATCCTATAAATTAATACACCATCGAAGGATTATTTGTGATGGAATTCCCCACATTATTTCCAAAAGGGAAAGCTACATTCTAACAAGAGTGTATGAAGGAATTTAAGCTACATGAGTAGGCTCTCCATCTTCTAAGGTACCATGATAATAGGTTTGGCCAACAACCAAGATTTAGTTACTTCATACTAAATATTATAATGAAACTCCATAGAAAATCCATTGCATCTGTATTTATCAGTAAATAACTTGATGGATACCTACCATCAATAATATTTGGCCTTCAGCAAAAATTAAAGGACATGCTAGATGAAAAAAAATCAAATGAACTCATGTAATTTATCTCATCAATTCATGGCACCAAACCATTTTGGAACCAACGTCAAGGGGATATTTTAGACATGGTCATTCAAATTGGATGTCCCATAGTTTTCTTCACCCTTAGTGTAACATACACAAAATGCCTAGACTTGCATTCTATCATGCCTACCAGATCACCTACAAATCATTCTATGGCTTCAAGATGGAGGATACAAAATATTGTTTAGAATCCACACCTTACTACACTACACATGCACTATAGGTCTCTTGCATTCCTTGAATAGATCTTGGAAAAAAATCTTGGCTTAACAAAATATTGGTACAAGTAAAACCTTTGTTTCTCTCATTATCTTACATTATGCTCTTAACTTTATTATTTCCTAAAAAATATTTTTTTAGGTATGAATGGAAACATAGAAGCTCTACACACATCCATGGTTTCCAATGGCTCCAAAAAGAACTTAACATTAGCATATTAGAATGGAATAACAAGCAATCAGTAAAAAATACACTTGACTAAATTGATAGATATGTCTCTACATGGAACCCACAAAGAATTGAATTGAGAAACCAAATATTTCATCTATCTATTCATGATGATCCTTGTTTTATTTATACAATAATGATCATGTCAACCAACCCTTCAATCGACTATACTAAGCTAGTGAACCTTGTTTAATTCTAGAAAAAAATATAATCTAAGAAAATTCCTTAAAAGGAAAGTGACATATGTTTTATGTCATTATAAAGCACCCTGAACCATGCAAGATAGGTCAACTCTTTCAAATTATGAGAATTCCCAACCAAAGTACACCCTAGAACATAATTATGACTGCGTGAGCCTTCACAACCTATCAATATTAGCTATATGGAGGGCTAATGTAGATTACCAACCTATTCCCTCAGCTGATGTTGTTCTTAAATATATTGCAAAGTATGCCACTAAAGTTGAACACACATATTATGCCATGTTATCTCACATAAATTCAAATTTTGATTCTAAAATACCTACTTTATAGTGTTTATAAAAATTATTACAAAATCCTTGTTGATCAATACATTAGTTCCCATAAGAGTTCCCACCTCATACTAAAGCTTCCCATCTCAATATCTAGTAGGACATTTTTTTCTTTAAATGTCAATCAACACAAATTCCAACGTGTATTAGTCTTGGCCACATCAATGAAAATATCACCTACCTACATTGATGCTTACATGCACAACAATTACAACTAGAGACAATTCTTCTCATTGAAGTGACCCAAAATGGATCTTTAAAAAACCAAAGAAGCAATTGTTCGAGTCTCACCTCAGCTCACAATTGTCCCTACACAAGATGAAAAAATATTTCATAAATTTTGTTAGACTAAGCTAGTACTATACAAGCCATTCTATAATGTTGAGAAGGAATTTGGATCCATGAAAGATCAAATAATAGCGTGATTGAGAGGTTCTCTTTTACCTACCAGCTATGACATGTCCACTGCACACTAGTAGAAACAATTGAAGAACTTGATACAAGCAACTTGTCCAACCCTAATTCTACGATGCAAGAGGACAATCATGACGAATGAAAAGTACTAGTAGTTCTACATCTAAACATTCCTATGTAGCTAGATACACTAGTCATTCTTGGTCGGTGTTAGATTGAGTTGAACCATGAATGGAGAGATAGCCACTTCAACCCACAATAATGAATTGGAGCTACTAGTTTCATAGACTCCAACCACACAAAATTTCAATTACATCATGTTTGTAATGAACACTTGACTATACCCCCTTCTCCATAGACAAGAAAAAAATATTAAATATACTTTTGTTCAATCTAATCAATAATCCTTTGCAACCAATGCTTAAATTAATTGTTCAAGGAACTACACGAACTAGAAAGTCACACCTCATAAAGAAAACAAGGATTGCACTCATGAGTTCAACACCAACTCACCACTCACCATTACTACTTCTTGTAGCTAGAGGTGTTTTTGCATTAAACACTAAAGAATCAACAATTCATTATTCCCTTTGAATACCAATCAAATAAATTAAAAAATTTCAACCTTCCAGGATAGCATGTACTTCATTTTTTTTTAAATGATACGTTAGATGAGGTTCATTGGGCCAAATTTGATATAATTAATTGACATGAGGCTAAGTGAAGAATTTTCTAGCCATAACCAAAAACCATTTGGAGGGTGGTTGATTATTCTCTTTGGTGACCTAGGCCAACTAACTCTAGTCAAAGATGTCCCCATTTATGTTTTCAAATCCCATGGAGGAAAACTATGGTGCACCTTCACAATAGTGATAAAATTGAAACAAACATTTTTGATAGATTGGTGATGATCCTTCCCAAATTGATTTTCATGCACTTCTCTCAAATATCTTAAATGTAGAGCCTACAAAATAAGATTGGAAAGTTATAATTTTTCATTCAAGTTCCTCACTCACCTCTACAAAAAACTAAGCTTTCTCAAATTCCATACATCTATTTGCAACAAATGAAAAGATGGCACTACATAGTAAATGTTTGTTGTTGTCTTTGGCAACATTTTTTGCACTATCCATTTTAGAGAAACTTAGGGGTTACCATACTCAAATATAGATGAAGGACAAATTCAATCTAAGATACTCTCATCTATTGCTCAATAATTTATGTTTTTCAAATTTATGGGTAGAAATATGGCTTGTGAATGGTTCACTTGGTCAAGTCAAAGAAATTATATACGGTGAAGGAGAAAAACAAATTTTATCTTCCCTTATTTGTTTTTTTCATTTCAAACATTACATTTGACTAGCCTTGCATCATAAAAAACCCAAAAATGTATATATAACCCCACTGAACCATGGGTTCTGCCATCAAATTTGGCTAAAAATGGCATACAAGCCTTAACAATTCACAAGTCATAAGGCCTTACACTACAAAGGGAAATAGTCAATATTGGCAACAATAATCAACATGGGTTAACATTCATAGCTATTTCAAGAGTTCATGAACTATCATGCATTTGCATACAACCTTCCTTCACATTCCAAATATATGCACACATGCAACATAACCCATTTGTGGCTCAATGAAAAAGGGAAGAGGAACATTTGAATGCACTATCACAAAACAATAATTTACACACCTAAAATATGTTTTGCTAACTACTATTATGCCCCTTTATTTATCTCATATCTACATTATTAACTAATATTGCTAAGAAATAAATCAACACAAAATTAAATTTATTTTTCCATGTAAATTATATCTCATATTTTCTTTATTTTTCCTTGAGTTCACAACCAAAATTATTACATTTGGTGAATAGGTAAAAAAAAGAATTATTATTACAATCGTTAAGACAATTAAATTTTTTCATAAATTTAAGTCTTATAAGCAGTATTGTATAACTTAAGTATCCATCTATATAGGGATGATCATCATTTATATATATTTTTGGAGTATTCTATACATTGACTATCCATATTTGCAATGACAAACATATATTTAAAAATATGTTTTTCCATTTACTTGTGTTACACTTTTTTTATTCAAAAAATATTATCTCTTTAAAATATACTATAGTTGGTAATGGTATTCCAAATAATAAAAAGAAAACTATTCATATTTAGTTCAAGAACTTTATGTACATTGATTGTTCATATATTAAAATTTTTTATTATATGTGCATGTCCCAAATTATTTATTCACACCATATTATCTCCTTGCATTCTATAAAATATATTCTCATGTTAGTTTTAATGTATGTTTCAATTTTTGTAATTATGACTCCTAAATATATTACTTTAATCATCATGATTCCTTCCAAGGGAGGTAGAAAATGAAAGGGAAAAAAAATACGTTTGGGTTGAAATAAAATGCAATGAGCACACTACCATGTAAGGAAAACTAATATTAGAAAAAGAATAAAAGAAATATAGCTAAAAATCATTGACAGAGCCTCCACATCTACACTCTATTCTCCTAAGAACACACTATGCCTACAAACACTTGCACCTCAACTACAAAGTATACATCAACCCAAAAAAAATTGTTCAAATGCACCATTTTATACCTACATCACATGATTTTTTGACTACTAGAAATATTTTATATTAAAAGTTAGATAGCCTTTCAAATACATCGACTTGTATGGTTTTGATGGAAATATATCCAAGAATAAAAACTAGAAAGTAAAGTTGAACTACTACTTGTTTTAGATGTACATCTAAAAAACCAACAATTAGTTATCACATTGGAACAATATGAACCAGGGTGAGCAACATATATGTTTAAAAATTCTATCCCAAGTTTAGGAGATGTGGATAGAAAGGGTTAGCACAATCCTTCAAGTTAGCTATTAAAAATATGAAAAATGGTGCACTCTCTTTTTCTTCTAGGGTTTTGGACCTAAAAGGAGAGAGACAATTTACTTACTCTTCACTCAAGAAAAAACCCTTGAAATTTCAATGCAAGGGAGATTGAAATATTAAAAAGGGACAATCCTAGGGGCTAATGATAGTTAATGAGGGGTTCACCAACAATTTTAGACTTGGGAAATACAATGTAATGCAAGTTGTAAAATAAAACACTAATTTAATGAAAACTAACCATAAATGACCTAGAAAGATGAAAAATATGTAACAAAAAGCAATGAAATTTGAAGTGTGCACTTGGGAGATTGAAGAAGGTAGAATGGAGGTCTAGATCACTAAAAAATATATTGTTGATATTGACTGGGAACCATTTTCCAAGTTGGGAAAATCAATCCTACTTAGGGGAATTTGTGTAGATACATGTTTCAGCCAAAAGGGTATCCAAATCTACAAAAACCTTGGCCAAGCTTGTATGGTGGGACTCATTTTGTAATACTGGAGAATTAGTTGACTTCTACTTGTTTGGAAGTTCTAATTTGGATTTTGTGCCTTTTGTTCTTCTCTACTCTTTTTTACTGGTTTCCAAATCTAAAACTACAAAATGGCACCTGCAGATCTTCTCCAAGCTTCTCCAAGGCTTGATGACAACTTTGAAAACTTTAGATATTTGACAACTTTTCTCCAACTTTTCTTCTTGACAAATCTGCAACCTAGCCCTACAAATCTCACACAAGAAGAGGGAAAAATGTTGTGGGGTTAGTGTAGACATGAAAAATATACAAGTTGATCCTACACACCTAATCCCGATCTTCCTAACACCATTTCTTCCTGAATCATCCTCTTTACTAATTAATTTAATTGAATAATATTTATTTGATTAAATTCATCACATTTCATCTCTTAATTAAATAAATTCCCTTTTATCTAATTAAGTCATCATCTCCTATTAATTAAAAAAATCAGTTTTTTTAATTAATCTTATAATCCCTCTATTAATTAAATAATTCATTTTCTTTGATTAATCTCTAAAGTCATCTCATTTAAATTAAATAAATTTATCTCTGGGTGGGTGCATGGAAATGGGTAGCAAATTACTCGACAACTTACTTTTTCATCCCAAAATAGTGAAAATGCGAACGAGTTCTAGTAATACGAGCTCACGTTATGGTTTAAATTTAAAAAAATGTGTGCATTTTGAGTTCAAAAACTGTGCATTTTTTGAAATCACAAAAACATTTCCAAAACATGAGTGCATTATAATGCACTCGCATTTTGGTCTACATTGAAAAAAAAATCTTCTCTTTTCTTGTCTCTTTCTTCTTCTTATCTTTTAGGGAAACTATATACATATGGACATTTACTTTCTTATCCTTTAAGTTATGTTTCATGTATATAGGCATGATGTTTGAGAGTGGTTTTAGATCTCTAGGAGTTATAGTGAGAATTCTAGGTTTTGGAAGATCTCAAAAAATTTAGACTTAGTCAAATTTCAGTAATCAAAAAGTTGTATCATCTTTCTCTCTCTGTCTAACACATTTTTTATCCCTTATGCTCTAGACGTCTCTCACACACTCTCCCCTTCCATCTATACTTCTACCTATCTAGCCTTTCTCTCCTCCTCCATCCCTCCCTCCTTTCCTCTAATTTTTTCTATCTCCCCCTCTCTCTCTTCCTACCTCCCACCCACCTTCCCTATCTACTTCAATCTATCTAACCTATCTCTCTTTACCTCTCTCTCTCTTTCTTCATCCCAACCACCTTCCCTCTCTACTTATCTCTATCTATCCTATCCCTCTCTACATATCTCTCACCCTCCCTCCTCTCTCTCAATCTCTCTACCTTCCTCCTTCCATCTCCTCTCTCTCATTCTCTTTATCATGATTCTCCCCCTCTATCCCTCCCTCCTCCCCCCTCTCTATCTATCCTTCCCTATATACTTCTCTCTACCTCTCTCCATCTATACCTCTCCCTCCCTCATTCCCTCTCACTCTCCCTCTCCCTCTCTCCCTCTCTCCCTCTCTCCCTCTCTCTTAATCTATGAAAATTCCTCCTTCCCTTTATGCTTCTCTCTCTCACACACTCTCTCCTTTTGGTTTAGTCTTTATGCAACCCTAATGTTGACCTAAAAGGAAACCCTAGTGTACACAATTAATAATTAATCAATTATTAATGTGCCTATGTTTAGCTTAAGCAACTAGAGGAATAAGTGACTTAATTAATTAACCAATATGATATAATTAATTAAGCATATAACGTATTACTCTAACACCCCCCCTTAAGATGAACTTAGGAAGAAGCTAAAAACACTAGAAGAAGATGCATGCAAGCAAAGATGGGTTCCGACAACTAGGCCTGATCAGGTACCCATTTACAAATGCAAGAAAGAGGTAGAGGAGGAAAACCCAATGGGACAAAACCCCCCTACAATGATATGACATGTTGCAAAGAAGCACTGGAAGAATGTTGTAGAGTAACACTGGAACCGCAATCTGGCAAGCAAGGAAAGATACTTCTGTCTACAAGAAACCATATCGGAATCATAATAATGCAACAGCAGACCTGATGCCATGGAACACTCAAAAAAACCAAATGGGAACAACGCTGGAATCTATGAAGTAGTAGTCGATTATTAAATGATGTATTACTGAAAACGAAGTGCAAAGATGCAAGAGGTACTCTCCCAACTGCCAAAATATCTAGGTAATCTTCAAAACACCCATCGGGCCAAATCTGGATTAACTAAAAACCTAGGATAGATACAGAAAAAGTGCATGGACAACAACATAAAGCTGCTCAATACCTTTCCAATGCCGCAAAGATAGCGAAAATTGGAGATCATGGCAAAAAGTTATGAGCTCGGAAGCATAAAAAGTACATCTAACTTCAAACAGTAATAAATGCATTAAAATAGGAAAATAATATAAAATAAACCACACCACAGGATAGTGCTTAGAACTAGCTTTCCGGCAATATCTTGTTTGCCCGATTTTGAAACTGTATTCCCAAGTTATGCCAAAAATAAAAAAAATTGCTCTTTTAGGGAAAATTAGGGTTAGGAGGGGACAAACTGCCATACGGCCGATGATGTCATGCTGATGTCAGCAATTCACTGCAAAAAAATTGACGACCATCTGGCCATTGGCATAAAAATTTGGGCCCCTGGTCACCATATGACCGTGGACGCAGGGCAGGGGGCTGGGGCAAAACCCTTGGTCCTCCATAGGACCCTAACTAAAGTTGAAGGGGCCGGGGGCTGGGTGCATAGCGCCTGGTCCCCCATATGACCTAGTGGTTGGCACTGGAGGAGCCCTCGGGGGCTGAGTAGGGTCGGCGGCTGGATGGGGGAGCCACTGGTAGCGATGGTGGGCCGGTGGCCGCCCGACAGCGCCTTCCATTATAATTGGCGACGCAAAACATGATGCAAAGTTCATTTTTTTTTTCGATTTTTGTGAGAAATACTACCTCGAAATGTGTGCTGGGGAGGCTGTAGGACCTCCCTGGCAAAAAAATTTTGCCCTCCGAACCAACTTCGCCAAAATCGACAAAATGAAAGGCGATCTTAGGGTTTTGGGGCACTGCGAACACAATGGTGACCTTTGTTTGGGCTCAAAATGCTCCAAAAAAATGGCTACCTCCAGAGCTTTCAAAAAATCACCAAAACTGAAACCCTCATAGATTTGGCAAATCATGACCAAAATCTACAAAATGAAAGCCAAACCTCACTTTTTCCAATGCTCTGAATCCAATGGTGAGGTCTGATCTGATCCAAGACGCTACATAAATGAACTCAAGGCATAAAATACTTGAAGAACCCCGAACAAACTCTACAATGGTTTTCTCTAGAATTTGAGAAGGGGCTACATGTCAAGGCTCTGATACCATGTTAGAAACCCTATATAAGACATGCAAACCTAAACACCTTCCACAGAAGAGAAAAACAAAAAAAGAAGAGCTTTTTATGTCAATGTGCAAAATGATATATTCAAGAATTCAATATTACAATGAGATGATTTTCTTTATAAAAGCAAAGTATGCAACCCTAATGTTGACCTAAAAGGAAACTCTATTTTGCACAATTAATAATTAATCAATTATTAATGTGCCTAAGTTTAGCTTAAGCAACTAGAGGAATAAGTGACTTAATTAATTAACTAGTATGATATAATTAATTAAGCATATAACTTATTACTCTAACAAAGGCCTCTCCCTTTTAGGTACCCTCTCCCTCTCTTAGGTCTCTCCCTCCAACCCCCTTCCCCTCTTATCAAGTATATACCTCCCACCCTAACTAGAGAACACACACACTCTCTCTTTGTATCTCTCAAATGTTTGCCCCTCCCCCCCTCTCTCTCCCACTCCCTCTCCCACTCCCTCTCTCCCAGTTCTCTACATCCCACCCCCTCTCCCTCTCTCAAGTCTCTCCCTCCCACCCTAACTAGGTAAGCTCTCTCTTCATCTTAGCCCCTATATATCATGTCAATCTTTGCCACCCCCTCTCCCTCCCACCCTAACTAGAGAACTCTCTCTCTCTCAATTCTCTCTCCCGCTTTCTTAAGTCTCTCCATCCTATCTCCCTCTTTCCCTCTCCTTCTCTCTCTCCCTCCTATCTCCTTCTCTACCTTTCCCTCTCTCTCCCTCTCTCCCTCTCTTTCAGGTCTATCCATCCCACCCCTCCCTCTCTCTCAATTCTATATGTCCCATCCCCTCCCCTTCTCTCAAGTATCTCCCTCCTACCCCACCTCACTTTGAAGTCTCTCCCTCCTAGCCCCTCCCCCTCTCTCAAGTCTCTCTCCCCATGCTAACTAGAGAACACACACACTATCTCTCTAGTTTCTCACTCACACCCCCTCAGTCTCTCTCCATCGCTATCTCTCTATCTCTCTCTCTTTATCTATCTCCCACTCCCTATTTTTTCCTCTCCCTTTCTCTCCCTCCCACCCCGTATCCATATCTAAGGTTCCTCCCTCCCACCCTAACTAGACAAATCTCTCTCTCTCTCCCCTATCTCTTAGGTCTCTCTCTCCCACACCCTATCCCTCTCCCAAGTCTCTCCCTCCCACCCTAACTAGAGAAATCCATCTCTCTCTCTAGTCTCCCTCTCCCACCCCCTCTCCCTCTCTTAAGTCTCTCACTCCCAACCTAACTACATATCTCTCTCTCTCTCCCCCCTCTCTCTCCATCTCTACCTCTCTTTAAAATATATCCCTCCCACCC